>JAQGBH010000248.1:0-61926 GCA_034698265.1 Sminthurinus aureus
AATCAGCATAAAAAACTGAGTCGGATAGTATAGGTCTCATCTCGAAAGGCGCGTCACACCCCTAGTACCTCCATTGTTAGTTCAAGAGATCCCTAAATCCTGAATTCAAGAACCACACAGAAACAATTCAGATTGGATCGGTGTGTGTTGAATGTTGAATGTTATAAATATGTTTTATGTGCAATATTCAACCTTCAACATTCAACATCGTCTATACAAAATACGAATACATTTATATGTATTTGAAGGAAATACAAGATTTTATGCTCAACAAAAGACAAGTACCAGAGGAGCCACAGGAAGTTATTCCCCAAAACCATAACCCCAAAAGGTTAGAACATACCGCAAATATGATACCCGAGGCTATGATACTGTGATACAGATTCCAAACCAGATCCAGATCCAATCTTGATATGCCGACCCTATCACTTTCACTTTCCATCCTCTACTTTTAATACAGATTCTGGTGAACAGAATACATTCAACCCATAATCCATAGCCATATAACATACAATATATAAAATATAATATATAATCTGCTTTTACAGTGTACTTGTGTGGATATTATATATATGTATAAATGGCTCGTTCGTGTGATAGCTTCCATGCTTAATAGCTTCTGATCTGATGCCAAGCTGAAGAAAAACTTTGAGAGTTGCTTCCACGCACTTGCACTTACTTCCCAGACATAAGAAGCTAGTATATATAGTATCTACATTCTAGATTCTAGATTCTAGATGGATCCTGAAAAGACAAGAACAAGAAGTCAACAGTAAACAGTAGAATGTAGAGTGTAGAATGTAGAATGTAGAATGTAGAATCTAGAATCTAGAATGTAAAAGCAAAGACAGAGACTAAGACTAAGACCAGTCCACAGAGACCTCCGACTTTCTCATCTCTCGTCTCTGTTCCCTATGCTCGGTTCTTGATTCTCTGTGCTGTGCTGTGCTCTGCTGTGTAAGCTCAACTCAACTCAAGTTAAATTCAAGTCTCAAGTCTCTAGTCTAAAGTCTCTGCAATTTCTATCTACATTCTACACACTTTATTCTACATTCTACACTAAACATTGAACATAGATATTTTAATATCTATTGAAAATTCCCTTGCTGACACAAAAGAAGAGAAAGGGAAGAAACTAGAAACTAGAAAGGAGAAAGGAGAAACGAGACATGCTTCTTCATCCCAAATATTTCAGCTTCCACACACTATTGTTATTACTATTATTATTACTGTAGAATGGAGAATGTACAGAATACATATTATTTGAGCTTGTATGGCTCCTATTAGTTTATGTAGAACCTAGAATGTAGACTTTAAACTAAAAGATGTAAAAGATGAAAGAGAGGACTTTGCCTTTCTATCTCCCATCTTCTGTCTTCTATCTTTGTGCCTGTGTGTGGAAAATAAGAAATAAAACCCATATCATCCTACATTCTACACTCTACACTGTACAGGAAAATCATTGTGAATTGTAAACTCCATATGTCTTGTGTATGTATAATATAGTGTAGTTTCCGTAGTTTTCATATCGTCACAGTTCACAGCTATGTGGTTCTGGTTTTGATCCTGATCCTGGTTCTAGTTCTAGTCCTAGCAGACGTATTATAATACCCATCTTATTCTTATCAACGTCTAGAGTCTGGAGTCTAGAGTCTACATAAAGATACGTAGACAGAAGAAGACAGTCGATATAATTTATATGTGGGTAGTGTCGTATTATGTGTGTCTGATTGTGGTAGAAAAAAAGTGGAAAGGCTTGACTACAGGGCTGGAGAAATGTCAAGAGAGATGAGAAAGGCGCTATCGAATCAGCTCTTTTCTCTTCCAAGAATGAGCGGAAAAAAGGATTGAGGATTGAGGATTCAGAATCGAGGATCGGGCAAAGGGACATGAGAGAGATGGAAAAAATAGGGAAAAAAGCGGTAGAGGTTGCAAGTTATTTGGATCTGATCTGAAAATTTTTTCACTCATCTTAAATCCTATTCCTTTCTTCATAACACATAACAGCCTCAGCACCACAACCACAACCAAAGCCTCATTCCCAAGAACACGGAACGACAAACGGCGGCGGGAGAATGGAGAATGGAGAGAAAATCTTAGTCGAGATATTAGTCCGTGTATATTGTTTGGTCTATTCTGGTTTGGCTTGGTTTGGTTTGGTTTGGTTTCATCCTCATGACTTTTATTCTACTGTATATTCTATGCTTCAGTCTTATCACTCCATCCTTTAGCCTTTAGATTTCAAGCTTCATCTATCGCCTTGCCTTGCATGGGATTGGATTGGATTGGATTAGGACAGCAGCAGCAAAAGAAGATGAAGAATTATATAGAAGTAACTAGAAACTAGAAACTAGAAGCACAAGCACAAACACATCTAAGCGGTGCAATAGGCAAGAAAATTCCGAACCCGATTCCGATCCCAATTTTTCTACTTATATGGAATCGCAAATGGAAATGGAATCGATAAGACTTCCTCCTTTCTTCTTCCTTCTAGATTCTAGAGTAGGAACGTACAAGCTGCAGAAAAATATTACAAAGGAAGTGAGAAATTAAGCTGGATGGATTACGTTTTTATGCAGTTCTCTCTATTGTGTATTCTGTATTGTCTGTGTTTTATGTTGTATGTTGTATGCATATTTTTGGTCTTGTATTGTAATTTATAACACAAAATTTTATGTGTTTTCTATTGTACCAAATCAGATTTGACCACAGGTTGCTAGGGTACGTCCATCTTATATCTTATCGAATAGAAAATAGAAAATATTATAGGCAAAAGTAAAAGGCAAAAAGTAGTTTGTAGTTTTATATGCATTTCACTACATATGAAATATAACAATCAAGTTTTGAGGCTTTGAAGCTTTGAGGCTAATACTTGGCGTCCAAGCACTAGCCTTTTTCATCTCGCATTACATTCCGTTTTTATTGTCCCATGATGATGATTTATAGCTTTTAGTATGTACGGACCAACGTATGGTATCAACGTACCAACAAAATGCTGATTATCATGATTGTGATGCTGATTGTGATGCTGATGATGATAGTAGTAATAACAATGGAGATGCACATCGGACAGGAGGAATGAAGCAGCAAGTTTTCTTCCTGTCGTAAAATAATCGGAAAAGCTCATTGGTCAAAGTCAAAGTCAAAGTTGAAAGTCAAAAATCGAAAGTCAAAAGGCTGAGAGTTTTGCTCAAGACTCAAGACTCAAGAACCGAGTGAAGAGTGAGTCCCTTTGCACAAAAGTCAGTGAAATCTCACTCACGGCCACTGCTAATCAACGAGTAAATTCCTTCATTCCATTATGGAAGATAATGCCATGATGAATTCCTTCATTTCCTTCACACTATGTATTACTGTGTAAAGCTCACGCATGCGCAAATAAAATACACAGTAATACATAGTGTGAAGGAAATGAAGGAATTCATCATGGCATTATCTTCCATAATGGAATGAAGGAATTTACTCGTTGCTGCTAATACAATGTATACATGCACAGTACAGCTGGTAGACTCCAAAGTACATGCACAATTGTGCATTGTACATTGTACATCGTGCATCGGAGATACTGTAGAAAACTGAGCTGGAAATTCTAGGCGTAATTATTATTGGTTGGTCATTAGTCATTAGTCATTCACCCGTTCCTTGCCACAAGTTACAATTACACGACCAACCAACCAATTATTTCAGATTTCTACAGCCTTTTTCCCACTACCAGATGCACACTGTACATTGTACATACAGTATGTAACATACTTGGAGAAAACTAACTAGTGTTTTCTCCGACATTTTGTAACAAAAGTTTCTAAATGATAGGCTTGATGTACTTTGCCCATCTTGCTCATGTTTCTGTTTTTGTTTTGTTGCCCTTGAACCTGGAAATATCCAAGGTTCAAGGTCGAAGAACTATTGTAAATTATAAATCAGCATTTGACTTTGATATCCTCCAAACTTCATTTTCAGTTTAAAATTTTATCCCGCCGCAATTAAAATTCAAAATTGTATGAAAAAACCGACGCTTGAATTTTCAATCTAGTTTTGTTGAATTATAATTTATAATCCACTCTGGAATAAATCATCAGGATACAAAATTTTGAATACTTCATTTAATTTGTTGAAATTGAAATCAGCAAGACCACAAGAGAAGGATAAAAAGGGAAATAGGAATACCATGGAAAATCTACAAATTCTGTACGTTGTGCATGTGTTGTACTTTATCCTGAATAAAAACACTTTACTTTAATCTCTTCTACTTGACCCGTGTGTTTTGTGTTTTCCAAATATGCTGTCTTTCAGTGAAAAACAAACAAACAAACAAATTGAATGCTTTAACTGATCCCGGATTTCAACGGAAACTTTCTGACAAGTACGATGAACATTGAAAAGTGAAGCACGATGATGCAAAGTCCAAGCTCTAGAATCCAAAATCCAAAATCCAAATGTAAATCCATGTTTCATAATATTTGAAAATGGTTGTAGAAAACCGGTATACAGAACGATATGTAGTATACAAAAATGTATAGAAAAGAGCAAGTGATGCAAGTCAGCGCCAAAATGATATTAACATCTAGCCTTTTTAAGAAATGGAGTGAGCTGGAAAAGCTTTTTTGTGCTACAAATTAAATCCTCCAGTCCATAGTCCATAATATTAGAGAGACTTAGTGGACACTAGCTATTAGCCAGCTACAGTAACTCATACATGTATGTATGTTCAATGTTTGGTATAGATGTATAATGTATATGGGCCGTCTACTAGATACACGAAATGTACAATGTACAGATATAAGTGCATGAAACTAATGCTAAATAAATTTAAGCCCGTAAGACAAGTCATGCGTGGTTTTGATAAGCAAGACGACTAGACTCTAGACCAGATAGACAGATAGAACGAGAACCACTCTGCGTTCTCTACACTACTGGATGTTGTACTTTCTCCTCTATTCTTGTTTGTTCATTGTTCATCCGTGTACATATGTGCACATCGTACATCGTATGTCGTACGAGAGACATGCTGCTCTCTCTTCCTGCTACTTCTTGTCCATTTCTCTTCGAGATAGACGTAATCTCTTGTAATGGAAAAAGCACAGAGGGATTTTACTGTTGAGCCGACTAGACAGACCCTTTTAGTTTCACTTTTCCAAGGCAAGTTGATCTGCGTTTTGTGTTTTGTGTTTTGTGCTCCCAACTCTAGACACTAGAATCTTTTTTCTAGCTACTCTTGCACATCCACATCCACACATGAAATGCAATAAAAGCATATTGTAACGTTCATGAAGCATATTTTCCCTTTGACTCTTCCACTTTCTCCCTATCCTTTTCTCCACCAAAGTATTTACATGGTTAACCCAAATTGTCGATGGTATGTCGTGCAGCATGGCTTGGCGTGGCGTGGCTGGGCTACCAATTCTCGGACAAAGTGCATTGTACAAGTGGATCCATACTCCGTACTCCATACATATTTGAGAACGACGACGGATCCTTGTTACAAAGAAAACAAGGAGGAATGAAGAGAATGAGATCAGCTTTTGTGCGCTGTACATTGTACATGGAACATGTTACATACTACATACGCACTTGTTATTTGAACTCGGAATTGGCTGGACCTTCAGCGTACGTGATGTAGATCCACATGAGTTTGGATGAATTGTGTGGGTGTTGGACATACTGTAGTCAGTAGTCGGTCGCTGGGTTTGGCCTTTGACTTGGCTGCTGTGCTCAGTCAATGGTTTTTGATGGTTTGTTATTCTTTATACTTGTGGAGTGTTCAGTGTTCAGTGTTCTTTCAACTTTGAGTTGTGAGTGTAGTTGGAATGATCAGCAATCAACCAAAAAACGCAGGAGACAGAGATGGAATGTAGATGGAAAGCATGATGAATAAGAAAAATGCTTACCTAAACGCAAACAACATGCCACGACAATGATAATGACAATGACATTGGCATTGGAGTTGGAATTGGAATTGGCATTGTGTGGTTAGTCCTTTCTGCTTGCTTGTGAGGTTTCTGTTTCTGGTTGCTCCGCACTCTACGCTCCACAATGTAGAGTTAACATTCTACATGCTACGTAATGTCCAAGTGTAGCATGAGGCTAAGTGAACAAGGAGAAAGGAAAGTAAAAGTCCATTTTCTTTCTCAAGGGACTAAATAATTTCACGTAGTTTATTTTACCTTCTTCACTACAGCTGGATTCTGGATTCTGGATTCCAACATGAGTGCAAAGTACAATCTACCTTCTACCTTCTTTATTCTGTTCGGAACTTATCTGGACGAATGCTCCCAAGATACAAGTCAGTGATCCGTGGAATCGGAGTTGCTGATAGCTGATAGTTGATAGTGATACTGACCAACGCTCTTATACCATTCCATTCCATTGTATCGTTTATCTACATTATCCACATTATCCACATTCCGTATTTATAGGTTAAGATATACAATTCAAGAGAAAGTGCTCCGTAAAAACTCGTACATATTGTTTTGTGTTGGTAAATTACATTGCTAAACCACTGAAGCACTTAAAACCGAAAACCAAAACCCCATCCACTGCTGTTCTTGTTGTTGGTTGTCCTTGTTTTAAATTCCGCGTCACCCTGGATCAATTTTTCCTCCGTAATGGAATGGAATGGATGAAATAAATAGAAAAGTACAAGAGCAAGAATTCTATCTTCATTCTATAATGATGAGTCATGAGTATTCTGGGTAACTCGGTTTCATTCTCCATTGTGAATGGGAAAAGGAGTGACGTAAGATTCTTTTTCCATCTGCAAATCCTGTCAATTTTAGAAAATTGCAAAAAAATCCACTGCTGAAATGGAAATACGCTACTTATATCACAAGGCTCAAGTCTCAAGTCTCTGAGACAAAAAATCCACTAATGCATACCAGTTCAAAGTCAATGGCATAAGCTACACATGATGCATACATAAATACTGAAATTTCCTACTCCTGCTCATGAATGCATAGAACTGCATTAGGACAGACCCATCATTGTCATCATCATGATCAACACCATCATCATCATTCCTTGCAGCTTTGTCGATACAACAGAATGAAATGGATTAGTCGAATTTTGTGGTTTGTCTCGAGCATCGAGTTTTGAGTGCTGAGTGTTGAGTGGTGTGGATATGGATGTGAATGTGAATTGGATGTCAACTAGACATTCAAGTTGCTGAGCCGCTTCTGAAAAAATCTCAAACTTAAAACTCCTTTTACTTTTATTCTTCTTTACTGTGACTTTGGCTTGCATCTTACATTGCCTTGTGGTTGACTTCTAGACCTCGTCTTCGTCCTCGTCCTGGCAGTCATCTTCGTTTTCATTTTCGTCTTCCTCTTTGTAGGAAAGAGAAAAAGGATGAAGATGAGACGGGCGTTGATGTTTCTGGCATGTGATATATGCTAATGCTATTGTGATGGAAAGGATGAATTGACACGAGAAATATTTCCCTTTTATAGCCTAGTCAACGGTTTTACGCCATGAACATGTATTTTATATCGTATTCTGTATACTGCATACTGCATATTTTTCAGTCTACCTTATAGATTCTGGATTCCAGCCTTTTAAACTCTAATATTAAGTAATGGGGTTGAGATGTCATAGTATTATTTATATACGTGTTTGCACATTCTGTCCAACCCGAAGGAGCAAAAAGTTTTATTATGTCAAATGCAGTGCATACAGAATACCGAATAGAGAATATACAACATAGAACATAGCATATAGGAAGATTACGAATGTATACGAAAATCTGTAATGGGGAAGGAAGAAACTTGTCACATTCTTCTTGATCATTATGGATGTACACAAAAATGTCTTGGTTAGGTGTCAAAAGTTTAATAATACAAGAGTACATATACGTAAATAGTCAAAAGTACATATACAATGTAAAAAGACGTGTATCTGTCTGCAATTAAAGCTTTTTCTTCTTGACTGAACTTGTCAAGGTCAAGCCATCGGATTGTTAGAATATGGAATATGTTCCTAACTGCACCATGTTCTAATTCTTTCATTCATGTTCACTGTCCAATATTCTCATCTGATAAGCTGGGAGAAACAAGATTTCATTTTATTTCATTTCATTGACAATTTGTTTCATAGAAGACAGTGGATACATCCACAGTCCAAAACTTCCAACGTCACTTTGACAATTGACAACCGACAACATTGTCCACATTCCTTTCACACCCAACGATAATGTCCATCTTTTGACACAACCTTTCAGCATACCATACGAAATCCAAAGTCCGTTTCAAAATGCAAATTCAATCCACTCGTACTTGTGGATTTCACTACTGGTAGAACATTTCATTCAACATTGTTACAGTTTTCAGAGTTTCTTCAGCACAAACCCTGGAATTATTTGTTATTATTTATTACTACTGATGTTTCCTAATGCTCAAAACTGGAAATTGTATGAGTAATGAATAATGAATGAATGAATATTTAAACATTCCAATCGACTCTTGAATTATTTCATTCTTATTCTTAGTACCCATAGGATTTATTTACATTAGAGCTGGAATTTCATCATAAAATGCATATTGCATATGCTTTGAACTTCACTACTACTGTACCTGCGTATTGCGTACATCTTTTTTGGACAGATATGTGACCCAGATATTGGAAGTATTTTAACAGATCCCAGATCAGAGTTCATTTAAATGTTTTGTAAAGGGATAAATTTTTGTATAAAAATTGAGGAGAGAGTAAATACTACAAGTAGTTCTCCTACAACTTGGAGCATATTTAATATAGCCCCTAAAATGTTATATCATTGATGGTTGAATTGTACAATACTCTGCGTTCTTCCCTCTACATTCAACATGTAGATATCTAGAGGTACACGTCTACATTCTGAATTTAATACCTACCATCTAGAAATATATATCATACGATATATTTTATATTAACTTGAGCATTGAGTATAGACTGAACGAGCTTTTATGGTCTTATTATATGGAGTATGGAGTAGACAGTAGATTGTAGACAGAGACGTGTATATCGTAAATTTGTATTTGATGTACTTCAATATTTGAATATTTGCATATATTTAACGTCCACAGACATTGGTATTCGCATTGGTATTCGTATTCGTATTTTAATCTGATAGGCCTTGGTTGAATACCGAGATAGAAAATGTGTAACGGTTAACAGTTGAGACGAGTTGACTTGAGTTGAGTTGAATTGAGAGGGAATGGCTTTTGATTTCCTCCACCGTCCACCACCTTCTCCTCCACTTTATTTCCACGTACGATACTAGTAAAATGGTTCAGTGTATGGAGCATGTGATGTGTAGTGGCACTGAAATTCCAATTGGATAGCAGCAACACATATATACGCATTCAGAGGAGTTCAGTGAATGAGAAATTCTATGAAGTGCTTGTGCCATTTTAATATTTCAAGAGATCCGGAGCACCAACTAGTACACAAAATATGCTTTACATTTATACGACAGTACCGTATTTTACCGAATGATTCCCCTGGGGAATTATTTGAAACATTGGTATGTACGTAATGCTTAAGTAAATACCATGGGGAATTATTAGAGGTTGGGGAAACATTTGGAAAAATACGGTATACAGAGTACAGACCTGCTTCCTTCTAGATTCCAGACTTAATACTCAGGATTCAAGACAATTCATGTTTCATGTTTCATGCATAATAATATATAATGCAAGAATTGAATAAAACCACATTGGCTAGACTCAAAATGTGAGTCTTAATAATAAATATTCACAGAATATATTATAATAGATAACATAATATTATTACGTTGTACTCCTAAATTGAAAATGCGACATGAAATGGAAAAAAGTATCAACCAAAAATTCAGTCCTAAATCCAAAAGTTGACGTCCTCAAACCTTAATTCAGTCTTTGTTTAACTATTACTATTAACCGAATGCAATACGAGAATATTTGCTGTTTGCTATTTAGTCTAGACTCTAGAATCTAAACTCTGAACTCTAGATTCGAGAATCTAGGTTCTAAATTCTAAACTCTAAACACATCTTATGAAAAATCATAAAATGAGGTGAAAAAACCGAAATGAAAAAACAAAAAAAAAACTGCAAATTAATTTCTTTCTTTTTCTTCTCCAAAATTGAAGAAACTTAAAGAAATCTACAGTGTTCATGGAAGCTCTCTTATATGCTAGATGCTAGTTACTAGATTAAGATTTTTACTACTTAATCATAAACTTGGCCTACTGCTTCCGATAGTAAATGTGGAGCGACACATGGCGTGATTTGATATTTGATAGACACGGACGGGGAAAATACTCAAAAAATATCAGCGATTCCATTTGTTTTTATTTTTGCATTTGTTTTTGTATTTTTTCTTCATCGAATTTTGATTGAACAGTGAACTACACACATGACTGAGATTAGTGTATGCAAATTCTGAGCCAAAAACCAAAAACCATTTGAAATTCTGGAGAATTCCTCCGCTTAAACTTGGTGCCATGTAAAAACGTTACAACGTAAAAAAGTATGGTAACTTTCCAGCTGACTGAGTTTTCACCCTGTATTTTATCACTCGTGCTCCTTTGAATTTGACTCAATTCAAACTTACATCCAAATTTACGCCAGTGACTTGATCGTGCCTTGGCTTAAACTCAACTCAGCTCAGCTCAACTCAACTCAACCAAAGTCAATTCAACTTTCAACTCAACTACGAAGAAGGAGAACATGTCTTGACTGTACAAATAGCAAGTGGCTTTACATATCCAGAATTTAAATATGTGGATGCCAGATTTGCTTTAATCCCAAGCAACGTCTCGCGTCTTGTTAATCGAACACTTCGAAATCTTTTATACTTTTACTTGCTCCTGTTTTGCCTTTGTTACGTTTTCTAGATTCCGAAAAATGCAGTTTTTAGGGAAAAATTAAAGGCATACGGCATACGTTATCCGGTATCCGGCTCTTACGTTTAAAAGAGCAAAGCAGATAATATAGTACGCAGGTACATAAGTACTTAGTACTTGTGGTTAGTACATTGACCATAGAACATTGAACATTGAGCGGCTGTACACTG
This sequence comes from Sminthurinus aureus, assembly GCA_034698265.1. Lineage (NCBI taxonomy): Eukaryota > Metazoa > Arthropoda > Collembola > Symphypleona > Katiannidae > Sminthurinus > Sminthurinus aureus. The sequence goes on from JAQGBH010000248.1 coordinate 11,025, forward strand.
TACACTGTACATTGTACATATGACAAGAAGAGGAGAGTAAACTGTTACAAATGAGAGATCAAAGATTTAAATCCGCTCTTGTGTTTGTTTTACTGATATTTTACCTGCATAGAAAAAAGTGAGAGGAAAAGGCGGTACAAGTCGGTTAAACTTATGTATACATGTATAATCTTGAATCTTGAGTCTTGAGTCTTGAGTCTTGTATGTTGATTCTTGAACTTGGGTCACAACCTCAAGTCAACTCTTCAGTCAGTACACATTTATACAAAAGGATGCTCCAGGGAGAGATGAAAGAAAAGAACAGAAGACAGCGAGACAAAGAGTGAGAGAGATGCAGCAACATAGGAGGAAAAGGGAAATACTGCAGGTTAATTAGTATGCGGGTCATGAGGTGAAAAGAATTCACCAATCTGTATTCCTTCCTTATCCTTACTTTACTCACGTTAGTTTTTCCTATGTTTTTCTGTCCCAGTACCACAGTACCCAAGAAAGATAGAAGATGCAGTCCACAGTGCAAGTGCAGTAGCAGTGGCATTAGTAGTAGTAGCTGTTGCTGTTGCTATATGTTGGATCACAAAATGCATAAATGTGCACTACGCAACATTAACATCAATGATCCAAGCCGCGTTCTTGGAAAAAATTCCATCCAAGTCCAAACAAGCACCAAACACCAAGTATCAAGTATAACAGTAGTCCTCGTAGTAGTAGCTTATTATTTATTACATAAAAGTATTTTCTCTAGATTCTAGATTCTCGATTCTAGATTCCTGATGTTATCAGTTCAAAAATTGAGAATGCACTATGCTCAATTCTCAATCTTCAATGCACTATGACAATGACAGGGCGGATCGGAGACTAGGAAAAAAATGTTGAAAATCTATCCATTGTTTTTCTACGTGTCCGAAGTCCAAAGTCCAAAATTGAATTACCCAAACGTTAATACTTTGGTATTTGTTTATTTATTTAGCTTCCCATGTAATAAGTAAACTCTCCAGTCTCTAGGCGTTCCGACTTATGATAATCATAATGAAAGGGAAACGCAAATGTAGATTTTCTTTGAAAAACGGGAAAACTATGTATATACTAAAGTAAATTAGCTTTACTACTTGCAGTGTAGCAAATAATACCAAGGTAAGAAAGCACTTTGTACACAATGATACAAATAAATGTACAAATATTTGTTTAACGCGTATACTACGGATGGAGTTGGAAGTGTACACAAGTGAAAAATTAATTACTTTTACTTTTTACACGGTACACTCTGCGAAACCTTTTCAAAAGTACAACAAGTTTTGTTCAGTGACAATAAAATAGGTTTTTAAAATTCCTCGGCACTGGGCACTGGGCACTCGGCACTTGGCAATGACCATTGTATAAATGGTGGTCAATGGTCAAGCATTTATAAAAGCCCAAAGCAATCAACAAGATTGAGATTTTCTGTCTTCACACATTAAACATACTCAATTCTCAATGCTCTTCGCTCAGCTCACAAATCAATAGAATACAAAAAAGACCATCGTATTTTATTCACATTAGGGCTCAGCAGGTAAAAAAACAAAAGAGATGCTGAATGTAGATGTTTTGTTTCCAAGTCAGAGAGAGAGAAAGGAAAAGTACGTGTAGAACGCAGAGTATATAATGCAGAAGAAAACCTTTTAAAGGCAAAATGCAATTACCGGCAATTATATTGGTTGGTTACAAGTCATGAAGAGTTTTTGACTTGAATGACTTAAATGACTTGAATAGGCGCTCTCCTGCACTCATTTTCTCGATTATTAATGTGAATTTGATGCGATAGCTCCTTTTGATGGCCCCGGTGATAAACTGAGGTAAAGAAAAGGCGTTTTTAATGCAGATCATATTATATCATGTAAGTACAATACATAACAAAAACAAAACAACATAACATGATTACACAAATATAATGGCTGAGAACATAAATGTACTTATAAATAATTGCTCATTGCTCATCCTTCCTTCTAAGTTATAATTATTCTACATTCTACGTACTACATTTTGAGCTTTCAATGATTTATCTGATTGAGAATTGAGAATTTAGAAATTGCAAGCGTAAACATACTTGTAATTACAATCAAAGATAGATAGACTTTTCAAAGGGTGTTCGATTCTCCAGAAAGGGTAAGGAAAATGCTAAAATGCTAAAATGCTAAGCGATACAAATAGCAACCATCAATTCACATGAGCAAAAGGTTATATCCATTGTGAATTGTCACTCCTTTTAAATTAGAGACAATCTATTGGAATGAGAAACGAGAGTTTAGAATCCAGAGTCTAGCGTCTAGAGTCTAGAGTTTGTAAATTCGTCTTATTACCGGCAGCCTATACACGTTTTGTCTATCTGTATGATATGCAATGTTGAGAAAAGACGTAGATAAATTTTTTGAAATAGTGGAAAGCGTTAGTTTCTACTCTCACAGTCAACAATCTAGAGTCGAGAGTCTATAGTCGAAAGTCTACGTTCTACAGCATGTTTTAAAAAGTAGGATCATCAGTGAAAAAAACGTTGTTTGGCTTGTGCTCAAAGCAAACATCATGTCCCCAGAGTAAACGTTAGTCCCAGGTCTGCACTCTGCATTGTTAGTTTTTATTCATGCTCTTTTTGGTGTCACAACTCACAACTCACAAGTCACAAGGCACAAGTCAGTGGTTGAAATACTCCGTAGTTTACAGTCAAATTATTTTAGCATCCAGTAAACAGTCGGCAGTATAGACAGTAGACAGCAGACAGTAAATAGTAGTCAGATCCGAATGCACACACTATATAGATGGAGATACAGATACAAACGAGCTGTGGGAAAATGAACATGAAATGAGGAGTGAAAAATACGCAAAAACATTCTATGCAAGTACATTATACACCATATATCAGAGGTACATTTTTACTCTCCTTTCTGCTACTTTTTCACTCTTTTTTTCTTCACATTTACTTGATTTCCACTTGAACTGAACAAGAGTACAATGCTTAGTTGCCTAGTTGTCTAGTTGCCTAGAGCCTAGAGCCTGGGACGTTAGCATAAAAAAACAAAATGAGAGTAACTTACTTATAAATTCCCCGGTTCCCTTGTGACTCCAACATCCAAAATCCAACATCCAACACCAATTGTTCTGTCAAATGACTCTTAGCTTAACTTTCTCACAGAAAATGATGTGGAGCTCAGCGCCTCAACGCAACGTCTAAAGTAAAAATTGTTCATACAAACAAATATACATATACATATACCTAGAGTTTCACAAGGGGTAAAAGTCTGTATAATATGTTCAATGTTCATGTATACATCTACATCTAACTCTATGTATATGTATATGTATATTTTTCTATATCCTACACTCTATACCTAAGAACACGGTGGTATTGGAGTGCCTCACGAAAACTGATGACGATGGATTTGAGAAAAAGTTTCTTTTCCCCAGGAAAATTTCAAAATACTAGACTAGATCCGTCATCCCAAATACTTTTTTTGTAGATATTCTACGCACTACTTAGTACATAGTACATAAGTTTCATTTGCAAAACTTAAGTTGGATATGCTATACACTATAAAAAGTAGAGATATACTGTCTAGTGTATTGTAAAGACGACGGATATACCTATTTTGCATACATACATATGACGGGACATGGAGACGGAAGGGAAATTCTATGAAAACCGACATTTTCGTTCTCAATATATTGACGAATATTATAATACAACCAGAAACAGAAATAAAGAGAGAGAGAGAGAGAAAGTTACTTACAGGATAATTTTGGGGAATAGAATATAATCGTTCAAAAACTCAACGACCCATGAAGGCTGTTCTTCTTTATCTTTTTCTCTCCACGCTCTGTACTCTGCACGCTGCACTCTGTACTCTATACGTCACACGTTATACATTATACATTTGTCATAATGCATAGAATCTATAGATTCTATACACTCGCCCTATAAAATTCTCTCCTCTCTTCACAATCTGCACTGTTGGCAATTTATGAAAATATAATGAGCCTTATTAATTTGAACGGAAGCTTATTCCGAATTCCCAGAGAAGGCTGATTCTCTGACTCTGGTTCTGACTCTGGTTCTGGCTCTGTTCTGACGAGCTAGCTCACTAACTAACTACTTTACTCCCATTGGTGAGGACTTTCTCTGCTGTGGATCATAGAGCCATTTAAGATGAAAAGCAACTCCCTTTCCCTCTTCTCCTCTCCTTTTCTCTTCTCATTCTCCTAATCTGATAAAGTTATGGAAACATTATTTCCGTTTCTCACTTCACGGCTGAGCAGTTCCCAAAGATGATTATTTCATTTGGAACTCATTTTCTATTCATTCGACACTGGTCCAAGGAGCAGAATAACTACTTTTCATTCTTTACTTCTCCTTTCGTCTCTACTCCTTTGCTCTGGCTTTCTCTCTTGTTCTTTCTGCCTTCATTTATGAGGAGGCTGTGATATTAGCATGGGAATTGAAGGAATTTTCATATTTAGTAGCAGTAGCATTTCAATCGTCTATTCTCTTTATTCTGGATTCTACATTCTAGATTCTACATTCTAGATTGTACTTTGTACTTTGTACATGTATTACCAATTTTATTGTTTAGGCTACTCTAATTTTTCCATAAAAAGTTTTCAGCATTTCCATAATGGATTCACAATCCTACTAGCTTTTTTCGTTCATCCGTCCTCTTTGCTTTGGTTTTTTCCCTTTTTGATTTTTCAGAAGTCAGAAGTCAAAAGTCAGGAGGAATGAGTTGATTCTAGTAATTGATGACTGACTGCGTCAACGAGCACAGCAAAGTTACATAAATTTTTACTTTTGCTCAATTTAAAACTGCCAAATTTGCGACTACGAAGCCGGATTTGCTTATGAATTTTTTCACATAGCATTCCATAGAAATCCTAGAGGAAAAAGTATAATAATAATTATTATAATAATTTTATTATGAATTAATTTTTCGTTATATGAATTTTGTACAGATTTGGCTAACAGGCTAAAGCGGCACTCTATGACAAAAGACGATAGACAAAGTACAAAATACGAAACACGAAATAGGAATGCATGAAAAGCTAATTGAATTTTTAGTAGGATTTTCATGGCAGTAATAAAAAGTACTTTTTGTTATAGGTAAAGTTGAGAATTTGGTATTTGGAGTTGGAAATGACAGCTTAGTTCAGTTTTCAGTACTCAGTTCTGTTCAAGTTGGCCGTCCAAGTTTTTTTACTGGTTCCCTTTGTAGTCTTCTATATTATTTCTCTCGTATATAATTGATATTACCCGAATAATGCTGGTGCTGGGGCTGGTTGTCCTTTTTTCTGTCACTTTCATCCACACTTGTACTAGGAGTCAAAGTCTGAATATGACTGCAATTCAATTCGAATCCCTACTTTTTCTCATGTCTCCATCATTCCTCCTTTCTACCTATTGTATTGTCCTTGCTCTTCTCACTAGAAAAATTAATTAAAATAATTTTCAGGCTAACGTTTTAATTAAAGATTTACACAAAAGGAGCCGGAAATTTGTTCTAAAATAGTTTCTACAGTCTATAGTCTGTAGTTCGTTGAATTAAAATTGGCACAAAAACAGAGACATTACACACAGGCAAAAATGAAAAAGGTGCTCATTTCTTTCTTTTATTTTCATGTTTAAAAGCTTTAAGATCAAAAATGTCGCATCCCAGGTCTTCAACTGAAAATACTGAAACTACTAAAAACTAAAACGCAATACCTGTACTTTTAGGAATTCCATTTGAACCAAAATCTGTATGCATATTTTATAAACGAATAAAATAACAGAAAACACCGGCATTCTACGCTACTTTTTTCCAGATAGGGAGACGAGAGAAAAAAAATAGAAAGATACCTACTCTGCGTATATGAATAAGGTGAGAACTTCCAGAGAAACACGCATACACATGAATATGTTTCTCTTTTATTCCACTCCCAATTCAGCGTTCAACGAGAGGAACGAGTGCACTTGGGGTTTTCTTATATACAAGAAAAAGGGGGAAAGAAAGTCATGAATTCCATGGATCTCCGTTCAGGAGGAGTTCTGACTCCGGAGTCCGGAGACCCACTTTACCTTTAGATACTTTTCTCTCCGTTTGTCGAGAAAGCAACGGCAGTATAAAGTATGCGAGAACTGCACAATGTACAATGTATACCGTGTACTGTATATAAATTCATCTACTTGGGTCTCCAAAGAATTTCAAAACATTTAAATTACTGTCAGAGATAAAACTCATTTTCTTGATATGCAAATTTTATTATTCAAGATTAGGCAGCTGCTGCGTTCCTCAACTTTCTGCACTTGTCTCTTTTCCCTTTCCTCCAGATTCCCACTGCACTGGGCAAGTTGACTGCCGACTGGAGACTGTTGGTTGAAAACTGGAAGCTGGAAGCTGGAGACGTGCGACTCTGGTTTTTACTTTTTACTTTTTCCGTATCAAGCTGAAACATTGACATTGACAGTCAAGGCATTGATCTAGATTTCCAGTTGGTCTTTATGAAATGTGATATGAAAACTGAGACTGTCCTCAAAAAGAAGATGCAGACGACGATAAAGAACTAAAAATGAAAAAGGAGAGAGCAAAAGAGAGAACGAGAGAAATAGATAGAGGAGAAAAGTGCATACACTTGGTCTAATATCTCATATCTACATATCACATAAATACCCAGCCGTCAAAAATACAAAAGCCCATGTGTATTTCTATGCATAGAATACAGAATAGATACACAGATAAAATGGAGAGAAAACTCTGTAATAAATCTACAAGTAGGAATTCACTTACTTGGTACTTTTACTTACTCGTTACTCTATACTAGTCAACAGGCAGCGGGCGCAGCTACTTATTTCATAAATTATACAGGTTTCCTAGATTCCTAGAAAAGAAAGTAATTGTAGTAATGATGATAATTATTTAACGAATGTAAACGAGGGCCAGAGAAGAAGGAAGAGGAAGGAGGGAAAAGTAAGTAAAAAGTAATAAAATGAAATGTTCCTCCTGCATCAACTTTTACAGACAACAGTCAAGACTGAAAGAAAGAAAAAGAAAAAGGCTGAAGACTACAATCCATTTAATCCCCAGTGATTTACTTGGCCTTTTCTTCGTCATCTTCCTCTTTGACTAGACTTGACTACACAACGAGACTGGAGGTTGGAGGTTTAAGGCTGGCGTAGTGCACAGGGGGAAATGGAACACAATAGAAACTAGAACATAGACGAGAATGGAATCAAATTGAATAGGACAAAGTAGTAAAAGATAGGATATTATAAAATCAATTCCTGTCACTCCTCTCGTCTCATATCCAATATCCGATCTCCGACATCCAACCACCCACATTCGCATCCACATCCGACCATGATTTAATGCTCAACAGCCCTGAACTTGATAATTTCTACAGTAGTGTGCAGCCTGCACTTTGCACTTGGTATTCTGTGCATTTTAGTGCAAGGAATGCAAGTTGTATTCACAACTGCACTGACCGACCGTCCCAACTAACCGTTTCTGGCAAAGCTGTTGGCAAAATAATTTTCTGCTTGTAACTTGTAACTGTTAAGGCGGAATATGCAACTTTATGCAAATCATTTTCTGCATATATATATAGAGAATGCAGACGTAGGTAGACAATACAAAATACAAAGTATAAAGTACAAACAGACTAAGACGACATTTAAACGGCATGCATTTTAATGATAATGATAATGCTAATGCTAATGCTAATGGCAATGTAAATAGCCGTGCTTCAACAACAACCATGACCATTATAAGAGCTTACGCTGCCCATTGCGCGTCTTTCATTGTAAATTGTACATTTTACAATGGAAGTCCGTTTTGCAGATTGTCAACTGTCCTTGCGTATGAAAGGTAATAGACATAATTATCTTGTCTAATGGGATGAGATGAAAACATAACAATCTAGAATCTACAATCTGCAGCATAATATAATAAGGGCGAAACGACAAAGAAGGACAGAACGCAGAGAGCAGAGAGGAAAGGACAAAGGACAAAGGACAGACGAAACTGTTCAATGTAGAACGTGCAATGTGACATGTACTTTGTAAGTTCTAGAATCTAGAATGTGGAATCCAGAATCCAGGAATTTAAAATCCAACGGAACATAAACAACGACCGAAAACCATGTGCAAGAGCCACATTCGTTGCAAAACCTTGGAAAATGTCATGAATTCAACAGGAAGGAGATGGAATTTTCTCCTCTCTCGCTCCTTTGCGTCTCGAGTCTCGTGTCTCGGTGGATTATTTATTTATGGCTATGCTACATGCTACACGGACGGGGCATATGGGTCATCACCTTGTGTGTCATATGTATATCATGATAATAGTAATACAACTTGTCTGTGTGCCTTATGCATCACTGTAATGTAATGTAATAAAATGGAATCTGAATTTGGCACGTACAAAATAGAGGTAGGTTCGTAATGCATTATATTATGCATTTCCTACTTCATACTTTATCCATTTGAATACTGATACTCTGTCGAATCCAGTTCTACATAATAAATGATAAATGTACTCAAATATTACTTCTATCAACCATCGTAGTATTTCTAGCAATGATATCTAATATGATGTTGACATGCAAAGAATTCAGTGAACATGAGTCGCTTGGAGAAGGAGAAAGTTATAACAATATAAATATATGTTTATATGTTGCTGGGGTGTTATAATAGAATCAAATGATGATATATGATATACATATACATTAGATTGGATGAAAATAAGACCAGCCATTCCATGAAGGTATAATGAGAGTCAAAACGACAAAAGGACAGGACGAATCCGCTCATCTGATCTTGTGATCCTCCGCTCAAATCATTCATACATATTTACAGTGCACATGACATTCTACATGTTACACTTACTTTTTCCATGATGCTTTATAGTATTTTGCTCTCTTTTCTTTGTTTGAAAGATGGTTTTTTGGAGAGAAAGATTCTCATATGTTTCTTTCATGAAAATGACCTATGAATATAAAATAAAATGTAGGACATTATAAGTTATAAGCTATAAGGTAGATCATGGATACTATATTATTCTATATTATACGCAAGAGACGGATCCTTCTCAAATTTGTATAAGACATATAATGGTTCACTATGAAATTCAAAAACTTTTTACTTCAGATCGCCAGCACGTTCCATCTGTAGCATGAATAAGCTGTGCATAAATCTCTCGAGACCCCAGTCACACGTTAGCTGATGATTTTATATTTTTCATATTATTTAATGCGTGCATAATGCACAATTTTGTAGAAGGATATGATGGGATTGGTTCGAGCATTTCACGCTCAATCTCTATCAAAGTACTTGAACAAAGTTGACATGTTCATATGAAAATAGAATGTATACTTTGGAAAAGACGAAAGACAAGGGGTGTCCACTGTTCACTGTCCATAGTCCAGTGTCCAATTTCCAGCGCTCAGTGGTTAGTGTTCGAAAAGATCCAAATCAAAGGAAAACGCTGTTTTATTTCTCCTTATTTTCCCAGAAAAAGTGTGCACAAATGTCAAGCTTTGGGTTCTGGATATGGACAGTAAAAAATGGCAAAGTGTATTGCAGTTATTGTTACCCTTTAGTAACGCTCAGTTCACTTTGGTTATCTTCTTGTACCTAGACGCTAGACAATAGATTGGGTTCTATGTCCATTGAACAGTATGTAATATAGAAAATGTAAATGTACAATGTATAATGTGCTCTGTCCAGTAAACAGTAAATAGTGAAAGATGAAGAGAGAGTTCATCCGCCTACGTAGTGATGCGTATACAGAGCACACAGAACACAATGCACAGAAAACAGAGAGCACACAAAATAGTGATAAAGAAAACTGGAGTTACAACCTTGGTCTTTGGAAAGGAGAAGGAGAGGAAGAGGAAGAAAGTTCATGACGGGTGGTTGTCTTTTTTCATTAATGTGACAAGAGTTCCATGGGTGAACAGTGAACATTGAACGGTGAACGGTGAACACAGATGGGTAGAATGGAGAGAGCTCGTGTCCATCAAGATTTTTATTTGTCCTCTTTCCACTTACTCTTCTACTTTTTTTACTGCATATTTTCTGTCCATGTTCCTGTTTATAATAGCCAGACGTTCTTGTCGAGGGACTTGAGACTTGAGGCTTGAATCTTGAATCTTGAATCTGTCAGGACAGCCACCTTGTCATTTTGTTTATCCAGTATGGAGTATGGAGCATGGGACACAGTCTGTTTTATTTAGGTTTCTTCGGCTCTACTACGTTCAAAGATATGTCATATAATACAGTACTGCGTGTTGTATTGTATACTGTATCGTATTTATTTATATTTCGTATCATATCCTATCATATCATGACTTATATGAAAGCGTGTTGGAGCATAGCATATAAAATCACTTCCTACATCTTACATCCTCCGTCCTACATCTCCTGAATGAAACAGGATTTCTTGCACAATACACAAGATTTACTTTTGATTCCCTTTTGATTTTTATCCATCAAAATATTACTTTTTTTCTTCAGCCTCCTTTTTGACAGAATCAAAATTCTTCATGCCGTAACTCGTTATTCAATGCATTCTAGAGTCTAAAATCTAAAGCCTAAAGTTATGAGAGGCAACTGCATCTAAATGATAATGAGGATGAGAAAGGCAGAATATCTATGAACCACCAAGCCAAAAAAATAATAACAAACTGACAGAAACTGTTGAATGCTGAATAACATTTCCATTTCATATATTTTTACTACTTGAAGTTTCAGAATCGACATAGATCGACATTGTGCGTTATATTATGCGCATAGACATGTATCCATTTAATCCTTTGAAATGTAGCATTTTTGAGGAAATAATTTTAAACTAACTCCTTCTACTGTATTTAGATAGTGTATAATATCCGTTTTATAGCTTCCATTCCGCCGATCCTACCATGATGTTGACAGAAAGAACGAGAGAAAGAGAAAGAGAAAACGATAGAGAGACGGCGAAGGAAAATGGCAAGCGATAAAATTTTCAAATCAGATTTCCACAGGGATCATTGAGTCATCAGTATGATACGATCTTTATGTATATGTATAATGTATATGGAATTGATAGTATAAAGTTATAATGTTTTTTATATAGTCCCTTTAACAAAATTTTGTCTTCAACGTGGAAACTGGATAGTGGGTACTGGATACGCGCCCATGGAAAATGCATACACGTTTAATGCATATTTCCATCATTTTCCATTTTTGTCATGATATTGACGACTATGATTATTATTGAGTGGACCAGAGTGGAGTGTGGAGTGAGGAAAACAGAAAGCTGGGAGACTGGAAAACTGGGAAATGGGGAAAAATAAAGGGAAATATTACTGAATGGATCATGGAGTTTTATCGCCATTGTTTCTCTTTAAAAGCCTTGCAATTGTGCAGTAGCTGATATCATCATTCATCTCTATTATCATTATTGTCGTAGGCTGTCTTCATTTAGTGGAACAAAGATGGTCATGATCATTAAATCAAGTACCTCCTTTAAAACTTGAAACGGTTGGTAGTTGGTAGTATCAAATTAACAGGTTGAGTTATGACAAAATGTGGATAATTTAATGTTACTTAAGTCAAGCTCATGCTCAATGCTCAATACTCTTATGAATTAAAATTTCTCGAGATTTGAAATTCAAGACTGTATATACTATAGACTAGAGACTAGAGCCTCGACGCTGAAGACGAAGAAAAAACAAAAAAATCTTGGGAAAATTTCTTAATATTCTTTTAAACTGTCCTATTGATGCAATATAAAAGATACAAGATGCAAGTGCATAAGAAAAAAGAAGATTATTAATGTTTTTATCATACGACTAATGAAAACGGTGGAAAACATGGGGAAAGCAACATGGAACGACAAAGGAAGCGCAAACTGCATGTTTCCAGCCGTGTTTCACTTTCGACGCCGACCAAGGTACAAAGTACAAAATACAAAAGCACTGTGAAACAAATGAAAACAAACTAGTGGGACTTGACCACTTGACACTCTCAGTTTGACACCAGACAACAGACACCAGTTTATAAAAGGAAAAGGGAGAGACAATAATTTTTGCTTCAAAAGTATCTGTCTTGTCCATTTTATACATTGCTCATTGTCAATGTAGATAAAACTTTTGTTTTTTGTATCCCAAATGCCAACCACCTGTATGCTGTACAATATAGAATGAAAATACAAATCTTCATACTTATTTGTCCATCGACCATCATCATTGTGGCTCAATTCCATGTCTGAACTCTGAACTGCACTGGCTCTACACTCTACATTCTACATTCTACATTTATGTTGCAATGAACAAGACGAGAATGTTGTAACTTTGGCAATATACATGACTAGAGTCTAGACTCTAAACTCTAAACTGTACATTGTACATTGTACATGGAAGACTGCACACTACACAAAGACTCCAAATTTCTAGAACTCTAAACTTTGGTAAAAGAACCGTCAAATAAGTAAGACGGAATAATTTTGGGTGAAATGATATGAAAACACAGCAGTTTACATGTACCATGTACAATGTACAACCACAAGTTTACTTTCTTACCTACCGCATTCGAGACTTTAGACTCTAGACGGTAGAATCGAGATAAAGTAGGGAATACAGAACAAATATTCTAATCCTCGTAGAAGCCCGCCTGCTGCCACACTATGACACTCCATGCATGAAGCACTCAAGTTGAGCAATTTATTGCAGTTTAGTTTTATTAAACTTTTCCCGTTTTTTCACATACATTTTCATTCCTCTTTTTATTCTCACACAGAGCGTGCCTTTGTGCCTTGAGATTTGGGATTTGAGATTTTGAGGCTGCAGATTGCTTTAAGATTTCAGATTATACTGTTTCTTTCTGGCATGGTTTATTGAGACAAATTATTTTTCCATCTCATGAATATTTTTAGAGTGCACAATGTACAATGCACAATGCACAGTGTGCAGTGTACAACCCAAAATCTGGTACGTGTTAAAATCATTCGCGCAGATTTCCAAATTAGGAAAAGGAATGGAAACTACTATAGATAGAAAAACTACGAATTCTACAATTTTACAATAATTCTACAAAATATTAAAGTATTCAAATTTTATTGATATGTACTACCAAATCCAAATTTGCTACTCTAATAATTAACAATCGGGTCCAAAAATACAAAAACAGACATTCCAATCTGTTATTAGTCGGCAGAATTTGTATGAACTTGATCAAGACTGAAGACTGTCGTTATCTGTTGTTCTATCGTATAGGAATGCACACACTCACTCGAGTCTCGAGTCTCGAGTCAAGTCAAGTCATTCAAGATAATTAAAATTGATGGAAAAAAATTCTAATTGGTAATTACACTTAACTGTAATTAGCTCCACTGATCTGCCGGGTTTTCATTCACATACGATATCTCTCTTTAAATTCAACATATTTGTTTGAAAAGAACAAAGAACCGTGTATAAAAATTGAAGTACTTTTATTAATACTGCAGTAGACGTGTATGTAGAATGTAGAATGTAGATATCTTGTACAGAATATTTTGATGTAGAGTTGGGCCCAAAAAGTATGGTGTAATAAACGTTTCTAATTAAACCTCTGGTTAATGTATCTTTTGTCTAGCTCTAGGTGCGGGAACTATTTGGCAGCTCATTCATGTACATCTATATTGCATATGTAATATGTATGAGAAATGAGGAGGTCGTAACCTTTATGAGATTCCCCTTTGAGATAGCACAAGATGTAAGATATTGATTAGAAAAGATTAGGCGCTACCTCAGCTCAGCCAAGCTCAGTTCAGCTCTTAGATACCATTTACCACTTATAATATCTTTTATCTGGCACATTTACATTTTACATTTCACATATAAGCCTGTGTACAGTGCATTTTCTTCTGAAAATATTTAGATTGAACTAATCGTTGGAAAGTTTTCCGAGTGCATCTGGAATCTGGATGCTGGATACTGGATAATATTCGTTGAGTAAAATCCACTGATCCACAGCACAGTATCAAATAGAGAGAAGAGAGAGAGAGAGAGAGAGAGAAGGTCAGACATTTGTTGTGGGTAAAACTCAAACTCATAATGTAATGTCCTCCGTAATGTAATGTGTAATGAAGGAATGAGAGGGCGAAGATGAAGATGAGAATGAGAAAAGGAATCTAAAACAAAGCAAGAGAAAAGAAAACGGAGCCGGTGAAGAAGAAGAAGAAGAAAAGGAAAGCGTAGATACGTGTAGATGCAGATCTAGATTTCAGATGTGGATGTGGACGAAGACGAAGAATTGTGGAAGGGAGTGAAGCAGGGAAATTTCTCTATTAAAATGGGAAAAGAGAAAATTAAAAGCCGTTGTTGCGGTTTTCTTACTTGTTTGGCTTTGTAGATAAAGATGGGCTGCATCTCCTCCTCCACTTGTTCTACTTCTTCTGCTTCTTCTCTTTTCCCATTCTCCTCTTTTCTCGCTCACTCTCCGAGTTTGTACCGTGGTATGAATAATTAAAGATTAGGACAGTTAAGATGGGAGCTTTTCTGGGATAGAAGGACATAAAATCACACTTATGCATTATACACACACCAGTCCTGTCTCAAGTCTCAAGTCTCCAGTTTGGATTCAGAATTCAGAATTCTAGATCCCATATCCTGGGTACGAAACAATACAGTCAACTTCTAATTTCCAACTAGAAACTAGAGACTTGGTTGCTGAATGTTCTCTTTTGAAATACACAGTCAACAGTGCTCAGAGCATAAAGTGTAAAGGATAAAGTATAAGGTATAAAACAGAGTACAAGCCAAATTTAAAGCTGCTTTTCCTTTCTAAATGTAAATATGTTCAAGGCATCAAGGCATTCTACACCGACACCGGAGAACGAGAGAGAGAGAGAGAGCAAAAACCGTCATGAAATTCATGATTTCATTCAGAATGAACAAGAGTAGGGAAAGAGGAGACAACGGAATGAGGATGAAAATGGAAGTGGAAGTGAAAGTAGAAGTAGAATACGGAGCACAATCATAATAGGAATTAGTGCAACATGTATAAACACCATCTTCCATCTCCGAGTAAATGTAAATATAATGTATAATGCAAAAGTGGGTATGAAGAAAACATGTTTGAAATCATATAACTTGATTTTATTTAGCTCTTATACGTTCATACTTTGTCTTTTTGGGCATGAAACAGACCTAAAGTCTTGAATCCGGAGTACGGAGTCCAAACTCCAGAGTCTGGAGTTTTGAGCTTCGAGTCTGGAGTCTTGAATTGGAAACCAAGAAGAAAATGGGGAAATTGGAGAAGAGGCAAAAAAATAAAACTACGTACAAAATTTGAGTGGGTTTTCCAAGTCTCGATCTTCGCTGTCTTCTTCTTTGGACAATCTAAACGAACCTCATTTAAAATGAAGGAGACGAAAGAGAGAGGGAGAGATAGGACGAGAAAAAGAAGAAAGTGTAATCTAAGGAGAATTTTCCGCTTGATTCAATATGAATCTATGTATAATGTGTAATGTATAATATTGTTTGTATAATGTCTGTACTGTAGACTGTGGGTTACTGATTATACGGAGAATGTAGAGTGTAGATAAAATCTTACAAGTCAGTGAAAGATTCTGGAAGCATCTTCTTTTTGGGCTTTACCTTTATTAAAACCCCAGCCCCAGACTCAGTCTCAGTCAGCCTCTGGATTTCCTAGCTGTTCTGAGAACAGGTGACGTAACTTGATTTTACTATTTACTAGTATACTAATGCTCAATGCTCAATGCTCAACCTCGACGCCCACGTTAAAATACATAATCTTCTACTTCCTTTTCCCTTGGTAAAGTAAAGTCTCCATTCTCCATTCTCCATTCTCCATTCTGCATTTTACATGTTCCATGTGCCATCCGAGATCCGAGGGAAAAGGAGTAGACAGGAGGCACCGGAAAAAGAAAGGTTTGCATTGGTTTGGTTTGATTTGGTTTGCAAACGGATGGATTCCTATTGACTTGCTTCTATTGGCAATAAATTATTTCCAGCACCGTCTTCGACCTCGTTCGCCTTCTATCTATCTATCGACTTGGATTTGGATTTGGATTTGAACTGAGGTTGAAGACTTTCTCTCTGTGTGCCGCTGTCTCTCCGTCTCTCTGTCAGAGAAGCTCACTAGATTACATTTATTTCTCAGCTAGCTTTCACTTCCAACTTCCGTTTCTGTACAATGTCTATGTACTATGTACATGAGGTACAAGATTCGAAATCCTGGATTCTAGATTCTAGATTCTGGTAACTGGAAGATCGGCGTGAGAAAGACGGAGACAGAAAAAGGCTGTGGGTCGGATTGTGGATTGTGGATGTTAGACGCAATCAGGAACGTAAGGAGGTGAAAAAGGAAACTGGAAGAGGAACTGGAACTGGAGCTGGAATTGGAACTTGGAGGATGAAGATGATAGTGCTGAGATGGCGTGTACATTGTATATATACATATACATAGCAGCTATATCTACTGGCATAGTTACAGATGAGATCCGTACATGGATATTTTGAAGGAAGGTCCCCAATCCCCACACACCGCACTCGCTATATGTATATTGTATATTGTACATATAGGTAAGCCTCACCAATCACTATGTACAGTGTACAGTGAACTATGTAGAATGTAGACCCATGAAAATTGAGCGTAATCGGAATGGAAATAAACCAACATGCTCTTTTTCCAAAATCTAATTTCTATTAGAGCCGTAAGACTTAAAATGCTCTGTACACTGTACATAGAATTCAAGTTTCAAATTGAAATTCTACCGACAACGCAATTACTTTATCTGTGCAAACTAGGAGAGGAAGAAGAGGAAGAAGAGGTAACAGGACTCATTTCAATCTAGTTATAACTCGTTATATAACCGCACTCATTGTGAGAGGTATCCAATCTTAAGATTACTGAGGACAAGATGACAAATCTTTACATTGGACCTACATTGAAAAAAACCAAACCCAATACCAATACCAAAACCAAGCGGAAAGGACAAAATAGAAAATGAGATTTGATAATCTCCCTCGCAAATCCTACACCCTACACTCTGCACATGCATTGAACAATATACTGTATATCAGATGGATGGAATAAGATATTGAATTTCACTCATTTCTTTACTCGTACCAAAATCACAACTTGAATTATTCTGCAACTTGTTTTCTATGTATTTTTTCACGTTTTAACCTTGCATCCCTCGCATGTATATATTCTGTAGTTCAATTTACTATTTTAGTATTTGGTTTGGTATTCCATTACAATTGATTTTTGAAATCCTAGATCCTAGATTTGTTTTTAATTTTCCTCAGCAGCCTTTGAATGAACTGTTGTTCTTTTCATTTCCGGCAAGTTAAATATGAAACAGGATTTTAACATCTGTTTTGGAGTTTGGATTTTTTATGTTTCATTGTCATGATGTTTGGGATATTGAAGGAATTGGATATTTGGTATTTGGTATTTGATGTTTGCCACATTACCATACGTTCGACATTTCAAATTATTGTATCATTGTCTTTTTGTCCCTCTACTTTCTACTTTCTCATGTAAGGAATTTGACAAAATTTCATGGGTACTTTTCATTTTATTATCTTCCATCTGTGATCTGTGCTGTTTGTTTTTATCTGCTAACTTTTCTTTTTTACTCTCTGCTCCTTCATTTCAATTCCAGATTTAAGCTCTTACAGTTTTATGCGTAATCTTTGCGCTTTGCGATATCATCTTCTGGATTTTGGATTTTACAGCTTGCAACATTTATGTGTTTTTTATATCTCTTGCAAATGGTGTGCTTGAACTTGATCATTGAGCTTTGTTCATGTTTGCGCTTGTAGTTGTAGTTATTGTAAAAAGACTCGAATATCTAAAATATTTAGGAATGTACAATGCTCAAGGAACTTTTACTCATGTCTTAATATCAAAATTTGAGCTTTTGATTTCCGAGTTTTGAGTTTTGAGAATTCGACATGCAACTTTTAAGTCTGACTTGAAATTTCTTTGTGACTCGTGCTGAAAAGAATGTATTCTTAGAAAAAGTATGAAAGGTTTGATGACTCCGTGTATTGGAGTTTTGTCTGGACAACGAAATGTTGTACGATATTACATTTGCATTTTGTATTTTGTTTTTTTTGGATTATCTGGATTTTGTTTTGTAAAAACCTGTATCCAGTTCCTAGTTTGAAAAATATCCTGAAAAACTTGTATAATTATGCTGTGCACTCTGTTGTGTGTTGTTTGTTCATTTTTACACTTCAAAGTAGATAGTAGACGTATCTAAGCAAAAGTAAATAGTGTACGGAAAATGTATATAGGAAAGCCGACTCGGACTTAATTTTCCATATTTAGTCTCAAGACTCAAGGCTCATCCAAATAATATCAAGTCAAGTCAACTTGGCTTGACTTGACTTGACTTGACTGAGTTGGTTGTAATCTGAAAATCTGACGTATGAAATCTCTCTGTGTAGACTCAATGTACAATGTACAATGTACGTGTACGTCAGTGTGGAGTGTAGAGTTTTTGTATTTAAATTTTTGTTGTTGTTGTCCTTGTCCTTGTCGTTGGTGGGGACAGAGCGTGTAAATGTTATGTTTGTTATTTACTTATTTACGTGCATGCTTGCCTGGTTTGTTGGCTGGTTGGACGGTTGAGATGTTCCCGATGGAGTTGGACAGACAGAGGAAAAGAGTCAAGAGGAAAGAGTCAAGGAGCTTTAGAAGATTACATTAAGCTAAATAAGGTTGTTCTTTTCCTTAACTTCCTCCCACGCGTGCTCATTTACTCCAAGTACGATGTACAATGTACAATGTACGCTCTTCCGTTTTCCTTTTCCATCCCCTGGGTAAATATTACAATGACCATTATTATTATTATTATTATTATTATATTATACAACTCCTAGTATTATTATGCATTATTATTACAGTTTCTGTCTCTCTCGTGTTCTCGTCTATCGTCTATCGTCTCCTCTGTGAAACTTGTAATGAAATTTCCACATTTCCCTTTTCCTTTAGCTACACAAGGAAAAGCCTAACAAGAAATGTACGTGCATATTTACATAATCAATTCATGTTAAGTTATGCATTATTGTCTGAGTGTGTGGAGTATGGAGAATGGAGAATGGATCTTAATAGAACTTATTCGCTAGCCTCTTGGTCTCCTTATAATTCTGCACTGGGATTGGGATTTACAGATAGACTTGGAGTTAAAGTTGTAGCTGGAGTTGGAGTTGGAATTGAGTAAGCTCAAAACTAAACTAAAATTCAAAAGTTGAAAGTTCTATTCCCTTTTGTTCAAGGAGATGCAAAATGTACTCAACTATTGGACATTGTACACACAAAGAGCGAAAGAGAGAGCGAGAGGTAGAAATGGAGCAAGTCTGGAATTGCTTTCACTTACAGAAATTCCAATTCAAGATAAATTATATCTTATACTTTCTACTGGCACAACACACAAGGCACAAGGCACATGAATAATAGCACTTTGGATAAATTCTCTTGTAAATATAATAATGTAGTGTTTGATCATGCTCAAGGTTTAGAGTTTAGAGTTTAGAGAGAATTCACCTAAATGAATTTTTAAATAGTAAGTTCTTGGAGTTCCTGCAGGAGTTAAATGTAAGTAAAAAATTAAATGGAAAATAAAAAATGGTAGAATGCTAAAAATGACTTTTCATTTGTTCAAATTCAAATTCAAATTCAACTTAAGTCGAATTTTCTTTCCATGTTTAATGCAGTTGAGCATGGAGAATTGAGCTAGTTCCACTGAGATCAATTACACTCGGTACATTATTTTATTTTATTTATCAATTTGAATATCAAATTAGATCTCAAGTTTCAACCCTCAACCTTCAATTCGGTAGCCATGTTCTTGATAATTGAATGAGAATGAGCAGGCGCTTTTTAGTACAATTTTCATGCTGTGAACGACTGCAGATTTTTTATGAATCCAATCAAATCAAAAATCACAAAATGGTCAGCTTTTGGTAGGCTGACCCTACAATTTATAATTCACAAGTAGTAATAACAATAAGCAACGAGTATTTGTAGGCTAATCGTAAATAATTGTTGTTATGTGTAGAGTGAGGAGTGCAGAGAAATACTTGTTGATATTGATATATGTACAGACGATGAATGTGTTTTCCAAATGCATGAGTTTAATACTGGGAGCAGTCAGTAGACACTAGACAGTAGCATTCAAATTATTGGAAAGAAAATAGGAAGAGGAGCAAAGAAATAAAAAGATTGGTGGTAGGTATAAAAACTGTGAAATTATCTGATAGGAATCTCAACATTCAACATTACCGATTACCGATTATCCTCGTCGTCAAAAGGTAGAAGGTGCTTTGATCTTTCTTGTTTTTCAGCTCCCTGTTTTGAGCTCTAAAACATGATCCGACTCCAACCGAGCGAGAGCAGCAGGAGAGTAAAAAAAATTAAATTACCAAAAAGGTGACCTGCCATATGTATGTACATATATAATGAGGTATAATGAGACTATAGAGATCTTTGGCTATAACACAAGACTTATACTGTATTGGGCATTGAGCATTGAGCATTGAGGAAGAATTGAAAAGTGAACACAGTAAATAAATTATAGTTAAAAATTTCCGTGGCTACTGCGGCTTGGCTTGAAAAACTGGGAGTCATGCAGCAGATTCAAGGAATACCGACTATTAATTTCAAATTATGATTCTCACTTGTTCCAATGCCCAAACTATTTAGTTCTATCAGCAAAAACAATCTTGACTATTTGGAAGAACCATTGTTGTTTTCTCAATTTCAATTTCAGTGTCAGTGTCCAACGTCCAAACTCTAAAATCCAAAGCATCATACGTTTACGCAATACTCGATACTTGATCCTGGATCCTGGATCCTTGATACATTATGACCACTATCTCACCAAAAAAGAAAATATTACATTTCTGACATTTTGTGTCATGTACTGTCATGGAGGGAGCCAAAAGAGAAAGAGAGAGAAAGAGAGAGCGGCCACTGAGATTTGATTTGATTTGATTTTTTTGGTGGAGACTGCACATTGTGAGTTTTTTCTTTTACGTCCCGTACCTCAACTGATATTACAGATATGCCTATCAACTTCCCGTCTCAGCATGACAGATTCACGGCGTTCCCCAACCCAACGCAGCACAACAGAACAGAACACGACAGTCAGCAGTCAGACTCGGACGATATTGTATAAGCTCTGTGAGTTTAGAGTTTGGAGTTTTGAGTCTTGAGCCGTCATGTGACATTCTTTGAAGGTTTTATGAAAAACTACTCGTACGCTGTATACTCTATCTACGCCGCTCTATCAAAATTTATATCTTTTATGCATGTACAATGTACAGTATACAGTATACAGTGTGCGTAATAATATACCAAATATCAGGCCAAATATAGATACATATGTGAGCTTTTTTAGTTTTTTTCCCTCTTGAGTTTGAGTTTGAGTTTTAAAATCGGATTTTGGAAAAAAAGACGTGGAATTGAATTCATTTGTTTAGCTATACTCTATGGACGATTGAACTATTATAATAAGCATGAAGAGTAAACAGTCAAGAGTAAAGAGTAAAGAGTAAAAAACGTACGTATACGCACACAGAATGCAGAAGCTTGGATAGGTTTATATGTCTGCAAGTACTGAATACTGAATGTATTAAAACTTTTTTCTTTTTTCTTTGTATCTCTTGTGTCGAGTTGGTTTGACTGTACTTTGTACTTGGATTGGATTTTCTGCTTTAAAAGGCGCTTTTTTGTTCCCTTTTCTTCTTTTTGGTTCCTTTTGGTTTCTTTGGAGAATCTACAGTTGTTCAACAAGGAACAAGGAATCATAGTTTCTTGCCACTCTTTGAAAAAAGAGATGAGTGAATGTGTGTTGTAGTGGATGCTGGATGGTGGATGCTGGATGGTGTATGGACTGGATCTACATTCTACATTCTACATTCTACATGTATGATGGTGCTTCACAAATGTGAGCATTGTGCATGTATATTCTTCGATTTGTAGCTGTCAGAGTTTGGGATTGGCATTCAGAGTTGAAAGGAATCTGATCAAAAAATTTGGTGACTTTTTTCTTTTCCTCCTTTCCTATTCTTTTCTTCTCACTGTAGAGTGTAGAATGTAGAATGTAGAGTGTAGAGCGTACAGTTACAAATAGTCTTGTTAAAGGATTCACATCTTTCAAAGCTCTTCAAAGAGCCTTCGAGTTGAGTTGAGTTGAGTTAAGCAGAGCTGAGCTGAGCCGAGCTGAGTCTAGTTTCTAGCTGGTTCAAGTTGGGGTTTGGGTTGAAATTCATGTTACTTTGCTTTCTATGTATTCGGATTGAATAACACATCCG
This sequence comes from Sminthurinus aureus, assembly GCA_034698265.1. Taxonomy (NCBI): domain Eukaryota; kingdom Metazoa; phylum Arthropoda; class Collembola; order Symphypleona; family Katiannidae; genus Sminthurinus; species Sminthurinus aureus. Next base: position 33,327 of record JAQGBH010000248.1, read on the forward strand.
GATTCAACACAGTTTCAGCATGTGTACGAGTCGCTAGTCTCTAGTCTTCAGTCTAGAGTCTAGAGTCTAGAGTCTCAGATGTATTATAAGTGGATTTCAATGTACCTAATGATGAAATGCCCATGGACAGCAAAAAAGTACACTGAGAGAATAGAAAATAGAAAGGCCACTCTTTCTTTTCCAATTTCCTTCCTTCAACAGCTCGATTCGAGCTTCGATATCCCATGTACATCTCACATTTTACATCCTAAATCTTACACACGTGTCATGTTAATGCAGAAGCGAAAGGTGTCAAAGGAAAAACAAATTTTTGCACACTGTTTCACACAATGAAGTAACTACACGCAGCGTTCCAAGAATATTATGTATAATGTACAATGTACAATGTACATCATATATTGTATATTGTACGGTGTACATCTAACTAGTCAAAGATCTCACTCTGTGCTCTTTACAAATAAAATTTTGCTTTCTTCCCTTTAGCAATATCAGGATAAAAATATGCATGAACAAATCTAAATTCTCTGTTCACCGTTCTCCATTCTCCATTCTTTTCAAATTTATCAAGTGCACACCGAATTGATCTCCGTCTCAAGTTCACTACTGTGTCAAAAAACAAAACTCTAGGAAAATTTTATACGAATATACAATGTATCGCATGTACGCAATACACAATTTTACAAGGATGCGAATAAATATGCAACTTCATATTCAAATTTTAGTATATGGAACAGGATTTTGTTATGTATATAACTATATATTAGATGTTGGATGTTACATGTTACATGTTACATATTACATCAATTTGTATAATGCTTGCGTGCTTGTAATTGAATCTGAATTTGAATTCAAATTTGACTTGGAATTCAAATGGTAGTTTTACTATTTTTCTCCTGTTTCTATCCATGTATCGATTTTCATTCTCCATTTTCCATTCTCCATGCTCAATTGGAAAAAGGGAGAACGTAAAATACAGAGAAATAGAGAAATGAATTTAAAGAAAGTTGAGCCAAGACACCAAGACACAAAATACAAGATACAAGTCACAAGACACGAGACGAGAGACAAGAGCAAAAATAACAGGAAACATGAACCGTAGTACATACAATGTTCTGTATTATGTTTTGTGTTGCATAACTATAATAAACATGTGTACATGTGCACAAATCTGTAGTTCCTCCGTCACTTAAAGTAAAAGTATTAAAAGGGAGGAAATTGAGATACTTTTTCCATTTTAAACTCTTGCGTCATTTTGCATTTTTTCCAGTCAGTTTTTTTCCAACACTAGAAAGTAGAAAGTAGAAAGCAGACAGTAGACAGAAAAAGGATGAGTACAGACAATGACTGTGGCTAGAGTAAACTGTAGGCTGGATACGGGAGACATGCATTTCTGTTACCAACATGTACCTTGTACCTTGTACATTGTGCATTGTACATTGAACCTACGTGTGCAATTTAAAAATCTAGCTACAGTGTACATTGTAGACACAAGTGTTACGTGTTACATGCAAAATAAGCCTTTTTCTATGGCATAGCTTCAGCTATTTCACTATTTCAGCTATGGCTATAAGTACAACCAATTTGAACAGTAGACTGACTGAAGACTCCAGACTCCAGACTCAAGACAGAAAGAGAAAGCAATAGGCAACATGCATTCTTCTCTACATTCTCCCTTTGCCTAACCAAATGCCTTTACTTTTACTATCTACACGAGAAAGAGAAAGTGCAAGGAAAAGCCTCCATATTTTACGCCCAATCTTGCATGAAATATGTCCATGATTTATTCAATAGTCATACGCTCACTCGCTGTCCTCCATGCATGCTCAATGCTCGCACATGCAAGTAAATACTCTATACTCTAGTCAAGTTAAAGTAGGTCAAAGTACATACACATCCCGTCACAAATATTTCATAATCATGGAGTAATGGTTCCTCGAAAATTAAACTAAAACTCCATTCACTACGCTCTTTGTTGGAAATCGGAGATGAAATGGCCACAGCCAACAGTTTCTACGTTGACCTCCTACTTCTCCTACTTCTCTACTTCTCTACTTCTCTACACTCTACATTCTACACTCGCAGTATACTAAAACAAAGTTGAGGAACGAAACAAGCATACGATGCAAATGAAGATGTATGACCACGGCTACTATCTGAAACAGATTTATTCGCACATATGTATACACAAACACATTATGTTTTCCTAAAGTTCAAACAAATATCCATCAGTACTGATATTCCCAAATCTTTCGCATCTGCATCTGAAAATATTGGAAATTAAAAATACTTTGTCTAAAAAGACGCTGCCTTTAAATCCTGAATCCAAGCCATTCAGATTTTTTCAGACAAATCACAGGTATTTATTTAGGTATTTATTCTTCTGTCTGCAGCAACTTTTTTCCTGAATAAAACAGCAAACTAAATGAAGATTTAAAATTGAAATGTAAGGGTGTACAATGAACAATATCAATATACAATGTACCAGAATGAGCCTAATGCGTTCAAAAGAGTCATGAGAGCCCTAAAATGTGTTGAGCTTGAGACTTGAGATGGAGCAGAGTAGGACAGTTTCTGTTCTGTTCCCATTTCACCTTCCACTCCAACTTTCATAACACGATAAAATCAAATTTTGACGAAAGAAATGCGCTTCCTTTCTAAATTTATATTTTCAGTCCTGCTGAATTTTACATTTTACAGGTACATGTAAAAGTTTAGTAGGCTTTCGTATGATGTTCCCACAACATTCTGTAAAGTAAACCGTATACCGTATATGTTGTGGTATGGAGTATGGATATAAAGATGATGAATGATGAAGATGCTCAACTATTTTAAGTCTGTGACGTAAAATGCGTATCACAGAAGCAGAATACACAACATGTTCACATACGAGAAGAAACAAGTAGACAGTAGACAGTAGATAGAGAAAGCGCCGACGAGGTGAAAGTTAGGTTTTATGTTCTATTCTCGGCTGGTAGGTTCTGATTCCTCCTGAATTCAAACCAAATGCCTTGAGTCTCCATACTTTGAAAACTTGAAAGTTGAAACTTGAGGAATATCAGTAGACGTATCCGTACATTCCATTCCATGCCTTGCCATCCCATCAGATAGCTTGAGAGAGAACAGGAGCAGGAAGAGTAAGAGATGAGTTGGTTAGGTTTGAAAGTGGCACACTGTACAATGTACATCGCATGCTGCTTGTATTTTGTATACTGTGTATACCGCACATCTTGTCTAGTGAGTATCACATACTGTATCTATACAGATACTATAGAAATAAATAATATGTAATACATATACAATTCGTAGTTTTCAATAATAAATTGAATTTGTAATCTCTTTGACTGGTTTTACTTGCTGGAAATTGGCTAGTCGATTCTGTTCCCGTCTACTTCCTACCATATTTTCAACTGTATTTTCCAAGAATTTCCTGACTAGTTCAACTCTTAATAAAGTTAAAGGCGTACTTCTCAATTCTCAAGCCAAGTTTATAAAATTTTCCGGTAATTGTATCGTATACTGTAAACTGTAGACTTCAGGCAGACGGTAGACTATATTATTATTATATTGTGTGCAGATATTTATTCTGGTTATTTTACCGCGTATTACCAAAAAACACGCTTTTTATATTATAATATACTGCTTACCGTTCCTCTTAATGTATTGATGTCTCGATGACTCGATGAGTCGTTGGTTGATGGTTTCTGGTTGCAGAGTTTTGAAGTTATTAGTGAGCTGGTTAGTATTTGTTTCTTGCATTATAATGTATCTTGTACAGTGTGCAGTGTGGAGTGTAGTTCACCAAAATAATACGCCTACTACGGAAAAACATGAGCGGTTTCTTTTAATATTTATTCGAGAAGTTTTCAATACAAAATGTAGAACACTCATTAGTCATCTTTCATATTTTATACTGTTTTAAATCCAATTTATATTTGCAAGTACAAACACAACCACAAACAGGTTACGTCACTACTCACCACATTCCACATTCTATACGGACACTAATACATTATAAATTCGTGTTGTGTGGGTGTGGGTGTTCCACATATGTACTGCAACGTTTGTTATGAACGTTGGTTGCTGTTGTTTTCGACGGAAAAAACATTCTGCACCATCACAAGTCCGTCTTAGCTCCGTTTCCTGTTCCAGTTGAGTTTAGTTTTGCAGCTCGATAGTCAAAACCAAACCAAACCACATGGACTGAAATTGAAATAGACTTGACGTTGCCTCGGGTAACTGTTAATGGATAAAGGCAGTCCTTGGTCCTAGATTTTACATCCAGTAAACAGCATTCAGCTGGTCCAGTTCCCGCGAATCCCGGATTGACTCGATTTGTGTACCAAATTGAATTTGAGCAGCAGACCAATGAGAAGACGGGAACAAATTATTAGTGTCTCTGGTATCTAATGGAAAATTACAAATACAATTGTACAACAGTTTACTTATTTACTTGTTTGCACGCCATTGGGAAATACTATACACAACATGCAACATACGTTTAATCCAACAGCTGTTTAAATTTTAAACTTAAATTCAATCCTATCCATCCCATCAGGAACTGATAGGATTGGGGATTGGGACTTGGAGATTGGAAATTGGGGATTGGATATTGGGTAGAAAATAGAACGAGGACGTAGGTACTTGCAGATCCACTTGCAAATTTGATACACCAATCTAAATAATCCTCCATGTACTACTTACTACCCACGAAATAATAAAATGAAATGAAATGACGCACAACATAACACAACAATTGAAGACAACTTGATTTCAATTTCTAATCACGCTTCATGAACACATGCCCAAAAGCTTTGTAATATTGTAATGGACGATGGATGGAAAATGGAAAGTTCAACTTCTCTTTTCTCTACATAAATAAATACTAATGAATATTAATATGCGGGGGGTTGAAATGTTAAGGTAACTTTCACGTTCCTCCAGAAACCTGCACTAACATTCAACCTACAGCTCCAGAAAGACATTACATTTTACATGTGGACTTGATTTTGCAGCATAAACAACTTTTATTTTAATTTTCAATGGTTGACGGTGCAATGTATGCGGGTAAAAGTACTGTTGTCTTTGACGTCACTGCCGAAAATTTGTCTTGCATGGAGGATGTTAGACATGTGTGGGTAGTGACATTACATTACACAAGTGAAATGTGCTTTCCTTCGGCTCAACTATATTGGATTTACATACAAAAATACTCCGTAAATTCGTGTACATCTGAAAAGGTTTCCGCATCAACTAACTACATTTTAAAACCTTAGAAATCTCACAAGTCAATGTTGCTAAAATATGAATGTGAATATGAATCTAAAAGGAAAGTTCCAAGTTGATGTTGGAACCTTCCTTCGGAACTTTCCTTGGAATTGATTTGAATTCTGTATACTGTATAATACTGAATAACAAAATGCTGAAATGCGTGGACACTGTACACTGTATACGCATCCAATGTTTGGTTCTAAGTTCAGCTCATGCTTGTATTTTCAACTACACTCGTAATTCGTAATAAATCTATATGTACAACAAACAATAGACAATATACCGATATAGAATAGACTTGTTTGGATTATTAGTTGGATCCATCTAGGATGAGGAAGATGGGTTATGGGTTATGGCTCATGGGGCTGAGTAAAAAGGGAGAAAGCTTGTTGAGAAAATTGTCGGATTACGACTTTGGCTATAGGAAGAAGGCAACTTTGTGTTTGGTCATAAAACTTCTAAATATCTCTCTGTACATAGACTCTAGACTCTTGACTCTTTTTAGCAATATCAAATATGCTACTGCTCCATTTGTAACATGAAGAGTACAAAAGTAATTGTACAGGATACAGAGAGCAAAGAACAGATTTGTCTAGTGTACAGTGTACAGTTTATACTTTATAGCAGATAGTTTGACAAGACAATAGCTACAATAGCAAACAAACAGAGTGAGCAAATGGGAAATGCATGTCGAAACCTCAGATGATGCTACACATGACATGGTAAAATCCGAATCCGAATCCAAATCCAAACTTTACTATCTTTATACATATATGTATACTTTAGACACATTAGATATATTGATGTACATTGTACGAGTAACGTACATACTCGAACTTTGACTCGACACTCGATAGTAATTTCAAGATCAAGTAAACAAACAGTAATATCTAATATCCTGATTCACTAAAACTAAACTACAGATAAACTCGACTCAACTTTCCCATCCCTCTTCCACTCTTCCTTACAGCTCACAGCAGACTACAAATTCAGACTACATACTACTACACACAACTTAAACTTAAAGACGTGCTCTAAACATTTATGCATAGTAAAAAGAGGCAACATTATTAGCTTCAACTTAATAGTTTCACACTCAAATGCTAAACATTGAAGATGGAGGAATCTGACTCAGCTGTAAACTATAAGAGAGAGAGAGAGAGAGCTGCGCCTTCCCGACCCATGTTCTATGTTACAAGCTTTGTCCTAGAAATTATGGTATAAAATATCACTTTTCAACTCCTATCATCCGCACAGCCGCCGACATGTTTCCCCGTAGGAAAAAGTTGAGTGAAAAGTAAAGTAAAGTAAAGGTCTTATTTGACTCTTGATTCACATGACTCGAAGAACGAAGAAGAAAGAAGGAAAAGGGGAAAACGCGTCCATACCACCAAAATCTCTTCCTCCTCTTTTTCTCCTCTAGAGATTTAAAAACTTTCTCTCCATCGGTCCACTAGAAACTGAACAGTGAACAGTGAATAGCCCCAAGTTGTTTCAATTCCTTATTACAGCTTTAACATGCACGCTTAATCTAAATTTATTTTGATACTACTGCTCTTCCTCTTGCTCTTGTTCAATGTACATTGTACATTGTACATCCACATAAATTTTAGAAAATTTCCTATAAATAATGTAAATTAAAATGAAAATGAATATGCAATGCATATTATATATATATGCATATTCAACCAAAAACTGGAATCTAGAATTTAGAATCTTCGTAGGTTTCCCGAGCTTGATGCTAGGAAAACAATAACAACCTTTTAGCCAGGAAAAATAATAGAAGTATTTACACGTGTACAGTGTGCGCTGTACACATCTTTATAAATATTTCATTCTTGCATATTTTATCATCACATGCTCTTTTGGGTTTACGTATTTCTTTACTCGTGAATTCTAAATGTCTTAATGTCTAAATGTCTGACTACTGACTGCTGTCTGCTGACTTCTGAATATTACCTACATGAAGAAACAAAAACAAAGGGTATTTTAATATGACGTGAAAAATTTGTGTTTGTGTGTGTGTGATCTTGTATTAGCATAAAACAACAAGAACAAGAACAAGAAAACGGAGACAGAGATGGAGAGGAAGAACAAGAACATTAGGCTAATTCCTGTCTTTAGTACGAATGTATTAGTGGAATGAAAAAGGGGCACAAGCTCAAAGCTCAAATACCAAACACAAGAAGCCCATGTGCTCTACATTGTACACGGAGAAGTACGAGAAGAGACTTGAGCATTGGACAACATGTCATAATTTCCGAGTTCTAGAGCAAAGATAGATGGAAACAATGAGAATAACGGAAAACGGAAAAATAGGTAGATGGAGAATGGAGAATGAAGAATGAGAAATCGTTTAGTGGAAGCATTTGTCTTGTCACAAATGACTCTAGACTTGAGAATCGAGACTCTAGACTCTAGACTCTAGATTCTAGAATATTTCCAAGGAAGGAATGAGCGAGCGAGAGAAGGAATGAATGAATGAATGGAATAGATGGAATTGGGAAGGTATTTGATATTTGACTATGTAAATAAAAAGCTGTCACATGCAGGAATTGCTACTGCTACTGGGTGGCTGGCTAAGAGTTTAGAGTTTAGAGTCAGGCAGTCCGCTACGTGTACCTTGTAAGTATCAAACTTTTGGATCATAGATCATAGAGCATGGAGCATGGGTCGTGGTTGTTTGTGGCTTTGTAACACCAGAGATATCTTCTCTTGTTTCCCACTGAATGAGGTGCAGGCAGACCAAGAAGATTCATCGACAGAATGGAATCAGATGTATAACTTACACAGTGTAAGAGTTGTATCCACATCCACTTAATTCTTCCTTTCTTCTCTCTGTCTCTCTCTCGCTTTATTCTCCAGTCTCATAGCTGATTGCTGATTACCATCTAGGAAAACTAGTAACTAGTAATTTCTACCTTCGTTCCTCTGCTGCCATTGTATTGTTTTCAATTTTGAACATTGAGCATTGAGTATTCAATTCATAATTATAATTGTACTCCAGCAGAATTTAAGCATGAGATTGCTACTGATTTGTTGTATTTAAAAGTTTATGGTTACCATTTCTATTCCTATTTCTATTCTAATAATGTACAAAAGTAGATGAATCTAGTATCTAGTTGTAAAATGAGGAAATATATGTATCTCTCGTTTTGTTGCCTCATTTATCTTTTATCTTTAATCTTTAGTAATTAAATGATTCTAAGGATTGTGAAATTTAGAGTTTGGAGTTACGAGTTTGGATTTTAGGTACCTTGTAGATTGCGGATTGTAAATCAACATGGATGTTTTGATGATGTTTATTTTTCCACTAATGGATTGTTGGAGAAACATTCTTATTTAAATGGCACACCACAAACAAAACTTTCTTCCTCTACTTTGTACAATGTACACTGTACAAATACAAATATTATTTGTAGAGAAACGTGAAGTTTGATTTAAACTTGTGCTGTGACGGAGCTGAGCTGAGTTGGGCTGAGTTGGGCTGGAAAACTAACGGTAGGCAGTAGACAGTAGTCATTGTGTCTTGTGTCTAGTGTAGGAATGTCCTAGGAGGATTTTGAATGGAGTGGAATGGAATGGAGGAGAATGGGAATACGGGCTGAATTACAAATCACAAATTACACAAGGGAAGGTATATGTACCTTGGTCGTAGCCGTAGTTGTAGCTGTAGCGGTTTCTGTTTTCAACTTGGGAGCGACAAAGAGAGAACTCTTTGAAACTACCTATCTAATGTCTGAGGAGATGTCTATCTATGTACTCAGTAACAAATGTCCTCTTTCTTGGAACTTGGAACCGAACAAAACCACTAGAGTATATCATTTATCTTTCTTTCCTTCCTTTTCTCATGCCGTCCTCAACTAAACAAAGCCAAACTAAACCAAAATTAACAATCTTGTCGTCTTTATCCTCCAGAAAAAAAACCTTAGAGGCAAATAGACAAATTGCGCATTTACAACCTTTGTCTTGTCTTGTCTTTGAATTAATTCCAATTTGCATGCATTTGTCATTTGCCCCGTATCTTGTACCGTATCTTGTGTCTTGTCTTATCGAAACCCCGTCTTTAGAATTTCTATATCCAAAATCCAGAAATTCTAGGGAATGTCACTGTAAAAGTAGGAAATTCTGGGTTTCGGTAGTCAGTAGTCACAACGTTTTTGTACGGTTTTGCCATTTAAAAACAAAGGTTTGCCTGTTGCCTTTAATCTATTTGTGTCGCTTTGTTCTATTTTCTCTTTTGCTATTTCTCTTTTCTGTTTTAGCATGTTTTTAGTGTATCTACAGAGTCACTGTAAATTGTAAATTGTAAATATAAATTACTGCAGAGCTGTGTAAAAAAACACTTGTAGTCACACCACAAAACGCTTTAACCTCAAGGCTCAAAGCTCAAAGTGTGTTTTCACACTAATACTGCCCATTAAGAGGAAAATACCTGGCGGGAAAGAAAAGTTTTGTCCTAAATGACTGTCATAAAAAAGAAGTTGAAGGGGTTTGAGATTTGAGTGTTGAGGATACAGTATAAACAATGTACAATATTATGCAATACAAGTTTCAGCACACGCGTATTTTAACGCGTACCGGAATTCCTCTTTTTTATTTTTGTTGGGCACACATTTATCTTTTATCGATAAAAACACACCCTCAAAAATACTGATGTGCACACTAAACTGTACTCTGTACACACGCGCCAAACAGGAAGTGAATATTGAATAACCATTCAAATAAAAAAACAAGGACAGGCTCTCAATATCAGACTTATAACTGAAAATTTTGAATCTATTTTCCACATACAGAATGCAAAGTGGTTGAAGATTGCTTTTCTTCTCCAGTTTTGCACCAAAACCCAAAGGATACATAACGCCATAATTCATACTTCATACGCACACCTCAATCGGATATTCCATATTCCATACATTTTGTGTGATATGAGATGGTTGGTGTGATCTATCGCCTCGTATTTCATTTATTGTGAACACACACGGGTTAATCTACACAAAAACTGTGGTGGACCCGCATGCTGAATTTTACAAGTAAAACCTCATAACTTATCCGTCTTTTCAAAAAAGGAAACCGTCAGAATTCATTTGTACATAAGGCTGTGCAATGTGCAATGTACAATTTATAAATCTACAGATCCTAAAAAGTGCGTCAATACTCAGTGTTTAATACTCAATACTATACTTTATTCAAGGGGTGTATCAAAGATGTTGTATCAAAAGTCAAAAGTCAAATGTACATCATTAGATTTAGCATTTCGTCTAGTCGTAAGTTATGAAATTATGAGATGACGATAAATTCTTCTGATCGGCCCTTGACCATAAAAATTTCAGTAACAAGTCAAAACCCATCACTGTAAAAACTGTACAACTAAAATTGACGTACTGATCCCATGCAGCTGTAAACATACAAAATACAGATACATACGACCTGCTATAATTTAAAAGCTGAAAATCTATTTGAAAAACACGAGCTCTGAATAAAAAGTGTGTGTTTGTGTGTGTCCAATTCAACTCCTCACGCTTTGATTTGAAAAAGATGAGCATGAAATGAACATTAATTTTAAGGTCATTAAGAATAGTACTACCACCTATCAACTATTGAGCTGAGCTGAGTTGAGCAGAAAAAGGTCAAAATATTTATAAACAAAAAATAATGTGAAATTTCGAGGAATGTTTTCCTGTTCGAAACACTTTCAAAAAGCAAAACTTATACCTGTGTGATAAAAAAATTCAAATATTTAACAACTGCTACAATACACAATACACAATACAAATCATAAGGATGATCCATTTTTTTCGAAATTTATCTTATTCCCATGATTTATTTACAAATGTTTATTTTTTATTGAGAATCAAATCCGTCATTGCATTTACTGTCTTAGACAAATCCATGTTCAATGTTCAGTGCTTGGAATTGGCATTGATATTGGCATTTTACGTTTAGAATTTTGCATGCAAATATTTGAATGTGATGCATTTTTATGCGTGAGAAAAATTTGTTACAGAAATGAACCTGGTTGAACCGTTTTTTGGTTTAGTGTTCTCTCCTTCTCTGTTTTTCCATTTTATGACCCTGTATTTTGCTTGGTGGTTTTTATTTTATTTTACAACCTATATTTTCATCCTAGATACTTTATATTTATGTATATTTAGCATTTACTGCCATATTCATTCATATTCAGCGAGGCCACATTCTAGATTCTAGATTCTAGTACTAAAACTTTCCCTTTGTCTCAGTATAATTTGTAACTCACTACTCACCAGTATGTGCTATGGGCTTTGTGCTATGGTATTTGATAAAGTTCAAGCACAGGGAGTTTATTTTTATTGTTACCTAGACTATATGCTCGATATTTGTGGTATGTCTTTGACTCTGACTCTGACTAGAATTTGGACTGACTTTGACTTTGACGTTGAAGTTGAAGTTGACTCGGATACGGAAATCGTGTTCATGCATGTAGCTTGTAGCTATAAAGACAATCTTAGAAACAGACTGCGCCTCAGTATCAGATCTCAGACTAATTTAGAAATGAGTCCCAAGTTCGTTCTTTTTGCTGTTGACAAGAATCCGGATATTAAACGTTTTACGACCGTTCCCTACACGCTCCAAACTCCAAAGTGTCCTGACATATTATTATTATTATTGTATTGTACGTTGTACATTGTATAGTGATATGTATGTATAACGCATATGCTATTTACTGTTTGGTATATACTCATGTCACGATGTTTTTACATTCTAAATACAATCTATTTACATCCACCGTGCAATTAGGAATTAAGAACTACACGAGTTTTATATCCAGAGTTCCCAAGCTTGTGTTTCTGATGGGAACTTAAAAACTGTACAAACTAAATACCTACGTAGCGCTCTGAAACGGGCAAGGCTAAATGTTAAATGTTAAAGGATGGGGAATGTGCCCTGATTTTTTCTACGATACATTTTCTACTCTCCAGTCTCTCCTTCTACATTCCCGTTCATACTTCATCCTCCCTTTTATTAGATTTTCCAAAGCTTTATAAAAATCATGATGGTAGTGCTCAGTGCTCAGTGTTCACTGCTTTGTGCTCACGCCTTCAAATAAAAATCGATTCAGATAAAATAAAATAAAATGATACAAGTCAAACACATGTGTCTCTGTGTGTAGATTTTATACACGTGCTATGTGTTTAGCTGACGTATAAGTTTTAACCGTTGAGAAATGAAATTGTACCAAAAACTAAAGTACATAATACATACGTACATTTATATTTGTGTCGAGGAGAGAGAAGAGTTGAAAGGACAATGCCAATGACAAGGACAAGGGACAAGTACTAAAATGAAATGTTTCAAATATTGACTTTCTTCCATATTTGTTTCATTGGTGATGCATATGGACAATGTACAATGTACGCGTCTAGCCTAAGTCCAGTCTCAGTCGGTTTTTTCCAGTTTCCAGTCAAACAGAAGAATAAAAGAAAGAACAAATAGGAGTAAAAGAGTGAGATGGGAAAGAACATGAACTCAGATTTATATCAGTGGAATTACATTAAATTTGGGGTAATAAAAGAGCATAGAGCAGATGGATAATAGATAATAGATATATCCAGGTTCTACAAGTCTCTTGTATTTTGGGTCTAGATATGTGTAATATGTATCCGTTGTCCGAAATGATCATCAAGTGCAATGTGCACCCATAACCCTCAACACTCGGAACTCAAAACTCAAAACTCATATGCTATCATCTTTACGCAATACACAATGCATAATGCACAATGAACAGCATATAAGAAAAGGACAGAAACCCCCAATTTTGACCCACCCAAAAAGATATTGAAATGTAACTTTTTAACTCTTCACTTTTTCCATATCCAGGATATTGTCGTCTCTCTTGACTCTTGATGAAATGAAATAAAAACAAATTGTTAAACTCTTCTATGTATGTTTGTGTAACTTTTAAACACAAACATACTCATATCTCATATCACACTTTATATAACGTACCTATATCACTTATAGTAATAATCCATTTATATCTACAATCTAAAATCTACAATCTACAATCTTCAGTATAACAAACATCTCAGAACACTTGCCAGTTTTTGGTATTTGTTATTTGTTATTTTGATATGAATAAAGTTTGTCATTATCCACTCATTCAGTTAGCAACTCCAAACTTCAGTCCAGAGTTTTGGATTTTGATAGCAAAATGGTCTAAAACATTTAGTTTCATTTGGTGGATCATCTTTTCTCCGTTCAGAGCAGAGGCAGAGGCAGAGAAAATTCAAAAGGGAAGAAAGAATCCACATCCAAAACAAATGGCTGTACAATGTACTTTACAAACAGACGATGTAGCTACAAGTGTATAGAAATACAAGCAGTAGCCAACAGCCAGCAAACGCATACATAGCTCTCTCTCTCTCTCTGTAGATTAATGGGTGATTCCATGTTCACAGTGGTCATTGTATATGACATTAAAGTCAACGTAGAGTCTGCCACGTAGAGAGTCAACACAGTATGATCCTTCTACATATACATCCACTTGTGTAAGGTGCTCAGGGGCGTAAATACCATTTCATGTTTTATATGCTTGATATTCGCGTAACAAAAATTAGGAATGCATTCGGAAAATATAGTAAATTTAGACAATATTTTATTATTAAGCTTAAATTTTTTAATTCATCCGCAGGTACAGGTAGTTTTATTTTAATTTAATCAAAACTGCTGATTCTAAGACTCTGGTAACCTTACATTTTTTATCACCATGACTATACATCAGTTTTAGGGGGGTCATTTAAAAAATATGACGTAGTTTTTGCCATGTCCATTTATTTATGTACGAAGAAATTTAGTGCTACATATCAGTATTACAGAATGTTCAAATGTTGAGAGCTTCTCTTTAAGCTCGAAGTTGAACTCAAACTCGAATCAAAGCCGAAGCTTGAGCCAGCGTCAAAAGTCAAAGCTAAGGGGGCAAACCTTTGGATCTACAATCTACATGCGTTGTTTTTATATGTGTAGTCATTTTCATTTCTTTTAAAACTAGCTGCTGGATACAAAAATCTTGTTGTTGGCTTTACAGTGGCAGTGACTGTGACTGTTACTTTTGCTGTAGTTTAGCCATGGCTTTCAATTTCTCGCTGGTTAGTGGCAACTAGTAACCAGAAACCGGCTACTGGACTTTTTCTACCACCTATGCGTCCAATAAATGAAAATACTGTGAAATACATGTGAACAAGCCAACGCAAAAAGACCCCCGTCGTCTCGTTGACCTCCGGGGATAAATTTACTCCCTACATGATGTGAATTACTAATTCCCATGAACGGCATCGACTTTGGACCTTACACCATAGTCCATATGGAATTTACCTTGATTGTTTAACTGCACGCTGTACATTGTACATGTCAAAATTCTAGTGTCTAGTATCTAGTGTCCAAACTCCCAACATTTATGCATCCCAGTTCAAACGTTGAGCAAACAACAAAGAACAAACAGTAAACCACGAACCAGTAAAGAGAAAAGAATAACGAGTACCGGGTGCAGGATAAAACAAATTACACATTTACAACCATTTGACTCAATTTCCACACTACAGTCACCACTCGTCACTCACTATTCTTGGTTTCATTTCCCATTTTCATTTCCTGGAAAAAAATCAAGAGCTACTTAATTTGTACAATATATAAGAGCTCTCTTCAAAACTCTTTCATCTCAATTCTCCGTCCCGTTCTCCCGGCGTAAAATACAATACAATACAGTACACAGAACTACTGACTCCTGCTAATTCAAAGTGACAAAATTAAGTACATTAACACACGTGTTTAACTTAACTTAATTTGGAATTCAGATTTAGAGAAAGTGAAAACACCCAAAGAAAATAACAATTTAACGGGACTAATGTTTATCATATCATGCACATTGTCGATAGTCGATACACTGTACATTATACATTGTACCTTGTACATAATAAACGCTCATAAATCTTAAAATTACTTTAATTAAAATATTACTGCTCATTATACTCGCGATATACCATGCACCCTACTGTATACATGTATCACTTGGATCTGGAGATAAGAGCTGAAGGAAATAAGAAATAATATTCATTCACTAATGTTTATCCTCTCTAAAATAGATGAGACATGAAAGATGAAAACATTGATAATGGATGAGTTATGAAATACGTCAATAAGTCAATGACGATATCCACATTGATATCGATGGAAAACAAAGGCAGCATAATATGAAAGCTTAGGTAATTCCTACTGAGCTAATCTGCTATCTTTTATCTCCTATCTTCTAAAGCAATACGATATACGATGCTGAGAGCAACAACATACGGTGAAAAATGCCCGAGGCTGAAGAACTAGAGAAAGAAAGAATACACACACAATACATATACACATGTGGAATGATGATATGCACGATGATGTCTTATCGTTTACTCTCTCTCTCTCTCTTGTTCTCTCTGTGGTCTGGGTGCTATCACTATTACTTATGGTCTAAGGGTAACCAATTAACACTCCATCTTTTCCCGACTAGTTCAATGCTCTACCAGATTTACAAGATGAGCAATGAGCAAGAGCAAGATAATCATCGTAGAATGTAGAATGAGCATACATATGTCGTGTTCAGATGTTGTGGATATGATACTCATGCTCATACTCATGCTAATGCTAATATAATGAGGCCGGAACTGTGTAAAGTTAATTGAGATTTGACAAATGATCCCTAAGTAACTCTGCTTATCGTCTCATTTACTCATTATTAGTTGGTCGGTTGGTTGAATCGGGAATCTGCGGATCCCTGAAGAAAAGAGTTGAGTTGATCCTTCAAAAGATAAATTAGTTCTCAAATCTCAAATCTCAACAATCTAGATAAATATCATAGGTTTGAGTATATTATACACTTGAATTTAAAAATGCTTTTACTTTGGTTTGGCTTTGACTTTTGTCTTTAAATCTTTTTTGGGAGGATTATTATGCACATAAAACCATTTAACTTACTCCATTTACATAATGTACAATGTACAGCGTACATTATACGTGCGTAAATTGCACTATATCCTTCAGTGCGAGTAGAGCAGTGAATATTGGATATGGTATAACTTACAACTGTCAACGGCATATCTTCATCTCATCTTGGAAAATTAGAAGGAAAAACTGGAAATTGACAAGTCATTTATTTTTGCTTGATAAGTTTATTGTGAGCAAAAGAGAGATGAAGAGAGAAAATAGAATGAGGACGGCAGAGGGAAGAGCAAAAAGGTAAAAGGAGTTTAAATCTTTCTTGTCCTCGTCCTCGTCTTTTGTATTGTTTACGACGTCGTTTGTTATCAGGAAAATTTTAATTACCTCCGTTTCTTGAGTCATGAGTCTTGAGTCCGACAACATGTTTTCTCTTTCATCTACTTGGTTCATTTTATTACCTTTTCTTCTTTTGCGAGACGTAGGACGCATCCAGCTTTAATATCTAATGTGTGTAATGCAAGGGCATGTAAAAGATAACAGAATTCCGACTTGATTACTTTTACAAGCAGTTTTACTTAAAATCGGTATCATGCCTCATGTATTGTCATTTTTATTGTAGCTCTGTTGCTAGCCAAAATTCAATTTTTATCTTGTTTGATGCAAAAAGCTTGTTCAAAGTTCTGGTAAATATGCTTATTATTTACACTCATTATACCTGACACACATTATTCATTTTCAAATATATTATACAAATATCAAAGAGCAAAGAAAAAATAAAAATAAGGTTAATCTGTCTTTATTTTCTTTCTAAAACTTGCCAGTCCTTTATGTAGAATCTTTGACATCAGAAACTTGTGAGGAAAATGTTTTCATCTTTTTTCTTCCACCTTTTTTTAGTGATCTTTGATTTTTTAAAAAATAAACTTAAGCAAAATCTAGTACCTAGTTTCTCATGTTTATTTTCAGTTTATTTCAGGGCATAAATTATTATTCCTTTTTTTGTCAAAAGAAACTCATTTTGTATTTTGGCCATCAAAGTTTTTGTAAAAGCATCTTTTTGTTGATCAATCATGGGAAACGAAGGGAAACAAAGAGAACATGGTAAATTCATTTTACCTTGTACATATTTTGTATCACTTTGTGAGACAGTGCTGTTTTTAGAAGAGTAAACTAAGGTCATTGTGCTAATAATACCTGTAATTTAAGAAAAATACAATGTGTACGTCGTGAGATGTGGGTGTAAATATATGGATGATGGAAATTTCATCCATCAAACTATAGGCTGACTATTGTACAACTTTTGTATAATATATGAAAAGTGAAGAGATCAAAAACGTTTCTTTTTCTTCATTTTTTCATGTTGATGACAAAAATATGATATGAGGAGGAAATAAAGGGAGAATGAAACCATTATGTATAATGACATATCTGTGTATGAACAAACATGGGACAAAGAGGAGAAGATGAACATGAGCTGTGTGAAAGACAAGTAATAGATACAAAAGTCTCGCTTTGTGTTGAAATTTATGGTAATTTAATTTTACTGGAGAATCTACACTCTAGACTCTAGACTCTAGATTCTAAATTCTAGATTCTATACTCTGGACTCTGGACTATTTCTCAGAGCCTAATGGGCATTTCATGTAAGCTTTTATGTTGTGACCTTTCTCCAGCAGAGAACTTTCTGTAACCTCTTTTTTCAAATGAAATCATCAAAAATCTGGATGTGGTTCGTCTCTGTTTGGAACGTGGAGTCTGGAGTTTAGAGTCTGGCAACAAACCGTACAAAGTACAAGCGTAAACATTTAAGAAATTTTTAAAAGACCAAGAAGAAAGTTTATCTAGATCATTTTCCCACTCGTCCACAAGGCCAAATACAAATAAACTCAGTTTTGTTAGACATTATTTGAGGAGGAAACGCCGTAATAATAATAGTAGTAATAACAATAGTAATGATAATCATAATAATAAGTTGTTGATTCACATTGTGTATTTTACACACAGTACTGAAATGCTCACAGAGAACTTTTCTCGTGAAAAACCTAGATTAAAAATCGTAGAGTTCCAGAATTGTAGAACACTAGAATTCTAGAGTCCTACAATGGCGGTAATATCAAGAGTTGAGAGTTGAGAGTCGAGAGTTGAGCAAGAGGATGCAAAAGTACCATCCAAATTTAAGTAAATACTCGGAGAGAATATCTAGAAGAGGATAGAACAACTTATGGAGAATGGAGGACGGAGAATGGAAAATAGACAAGTGGAGGAGATGAAGGAGAAATGGAAATGAAAATACAAGGGTATGAAAAACCAGCGTGAGGTAGAACAACAAAAACAAAGGGAGATGAAACATTCTCCAGTTTCCATTCTCCATGCATTCAGAATGCACGGCGTAGATTGTACACAATGTATAACATGCATACCATGCTTATCATGCTACACTCCAAACTGCGCTCTAAAAAAGACAAAACAAACTAAATAGTGAAAAAAGAACTACTATTTTGCTCTCTTTCCTCTTCCGACCTGTGTACTTGTGTACTTGTGTACATCTGTACATGTGTACATGTGTACATGCAATGCGAGCATTCATATTAACAACTTGAGAATTGAGAAGGAAAGGTATGTAAAATGTACTGCAAGCATGTATTATGTATTATGTACATTGCATAAGCAATTTATATATCAACGTTCCATAATATAGTCATGTGCATATGGAAAAAATAGACAAGCTCAGAATCTAGAATCTAGAATCCAGAATACCTCTATTTAAAAGCAGCTAGCTCCACATACCATCAGTTGTTCTGTTCCTCTTACATTGTATGTATTCCATTGTATTGGTATTATATTTGAGGAACGAGCAGGAGAGAAAGAAGGAGCAGGTTGAGATGCTGAGCTTTTCCAGTTGCCTGTCGCTTCCTTTCTCCGGTTTCTCTATACTACCATCTGCATTCAACCTGTCCCGTATTCTCTATTTTCTCTGCATCTTTCTCCGTACTCCATACACAGGCTCAATCTCTTTACAATCTACAGTACTTAAAACCACCGTACAAAAGAGCATTCTCAAACAATACAACACAATAGAAAATGTATATTATTATACAGTGTGCTCTGTAGAGTTTACAACTTTTGGATCACACAGCATTTGCACTAATAATATATGACTGTTCTCTGTTTCTACTCGTGTATGAGGCCGAATACTGGATCTGGATATTGGATTCGAATACGAATACGAATAGGAAGACGACTACGAAGACGACTACAAAAAATGTGTAGCATTTACGTATCCTCGAGATATTTTTAGTTGAGCATTGAACGGTGAAAGTGTATGAACGTAAGGTCTGGAATGGGAAGGCGAAGAACGAAGACCGAAGAACGAAGAAGATGCAACAGCCAGGGAGCTCTCAAGTTTGACCCAAACTATTGATCCACATATAGAACAGAGTATGGAGTATGGAGTGAGTTTTCTCCCGCTCGCTTGCTTTTTTAGTGTAAAGAGTGTATACTGTATACTTGTGGACTATGGATATTGCGTGGATATGTTCCGATTCCAGTTTCAATGTTTCACATTCGGGTTGTTACTCTTGCTTTTTTACTTTCCCCTCTGACTCTGGCTCTCCGGCTCTGACTCTTGCTCTGAAGGGTTTTGGTTGTAGTTGTAGATTTCAGCTCAGCCTCCCTGTTTCCTTTCACTTCAAATTCCAACTTCAACTTCAACTTGTTCTACATTCTACATTCTACTGTTACTGTTCTATATATTCTTTCATACATAGACAAGGAGAAGAAAAGGAAAGAGGAATGCTCGGGAGCTGGGAGCTGGACGTAACTCAACATTCAACATTCAACATATTTTGTTTCCCTGTCTATACTGATACATATCTACATATATCGTACAATGTACAATATACAAGCATGTCAACATTGCATTGTACATTTCCCTATAGAAAATCGTGTGGTTAGTTCAATAGAGAAAAAGAGAGCTAAAAGCTAGAGGGAAAGAGTTAGTAAAAGCTTTCCTCGTCTCTCTCTCTCCTCCCAGTCTTTCAATTCACAATCCTTGGTATGGTATGGCAGTAGATGAAGGAGAAATAAGGGAATCGGATGACGACCACTAGTCACAAGTCACTAGTCAAAAATCACGGGGAAACTTTTCAAGGTTCAACGCACACTGAATCAATATGCTTCCTTTCTCTCTCTGTCTCTCTCTCTCTCTGCCTGTCTGCTCAGCTCTGACTTTCTCCTTTCTCTTCTCTGGAAAAGTTCAGGCTCACAACTTGTTACTTCCATCCAACATCCAACATCCAATATCCAGTATAGCAGATAGTTTGCCCAGGACATGGCATTATACACTGTATACACAGTATACACAGTATACAAAATACGATACGTAATGTTGTGAGCTGAAAAGTCAATTCTCGAGTTCTTTTGCCCGTCTGTATCTTGTGTCTTGTGTCTTACGCAGTACACAAATAAATTAAAATAGATGGCAATTTAATACTACACGAGGATTGGGAAAGCATCACCTTTTCATTTGTTTCTGTACTATTACTTTCCCATGGGCAATGCACAAGAGCCATGTAAAATGTAAAACCAGGAACAGAAAGAGTAAACAAACTATTTAGAGTTAGCAAGCCAAGCATCACAATCTATTAATGAGCTAATGTTTTTTAGATCTCGTTTTCACGGGAAGGTATACACTCGATTCAATTATCACTGATGAGCTAACAACTTGACCCATTTGTATATTTGTATTATCTCTAATGTAAGTTTAGAGCTTTTCATCCAATTTACTACGATAAATTTAGAATTTAGAATTCCAGGGAAAATAACAATAAAAATTCGCCAATGAAGCGAAAAATGAAAATAGGAGTGAATTTTTTCATATTATTCAATGTCAAATATCAAATATGTAATGTGCAAGTGGCTGGAGCATCAGAGAAATGTGGGTAATGTAATGCCATGCCATTCTGTTTCAGTGTTGGTCGTTGGTTGTTGACTGTTGACAGTTTGAATTAAAGCAGTGGCATTGAATTTGATTAGATTTCCGCCATAAAATTTATGTGTTTACCATATTTATATGCAGTGTACATTGTACATGTATTCATATTGTGCATTGTGCACGTAGAAGAGAATGTGTAAACTAGGGAACACATTACGTATTTTATATCATTTAATCTGTATCAGTTCTCCAGGCTCCAGGCCTCTTTGATACATGAGGTATGATAAATCATGACTGGAAAAAAGGAGCAACAAAGCTCTCCTTTCTCCCTCCTTTACATTTTACATACATGTATATAAATATTCCTATTAAATATGCAATAATCATGATGATTAATCTTTCCTCCATTTTTTACGCAGATTTTGTTATTTATTTTCACTCTGGGTTCTTATATTTGTGTACTGTGTACTGTGTATGCAGTTACCAGTTATCACACTTATCTACATAAAATTTTTATACGTGTGCCGGTCTCCAACGCTTCAACTGCTGTCTGTGGTTTTGCTTTTCGGTAAATCCATCATTTTTTCAGGGATAAGAAATAAGTAGTGCAGACTAGAATCTAGAATCAAGAACTCTGTACTTCGTTTTTGTTGTGTAAAAAAAGAGCAAGAAAAAAGGAAGAGTTGTTGTTGATGGTGTGTAGTGTGTACATTATTATTGTTATTACTATTGTTACCTCTCGCTCATGGCACGCCTTTTATTGTGCTCGCAAATGTTTTGTCTACGTACAGTTTTAGTTCCTCCGATAATGTAAAATGTAGAATGTAAAATGTTAAGATTCTGCTGATTACAACTTACTCAAACAGCGAAAGAGAGATGAGACTTGAGTCTTGAGTCTTGAGACTTGACCGTGGCCAGAAGCTAGAAGCAGAAGCTGAATGAAAAATGAAAAGGTCGGAGTACAGTGGAGTAGGGAAAGGTAGTTACAAATCACATGTGTACAAATGTAATTATTTAGGAAACATCAACTACCTTATTATTTACCTTGGTTCATCCAGCCTCGTTTCAAGTATCTTTGATCATCATCGAAAGTGAATGAGTTAAACGAGTGGAGAGTTGAGACTTGAGGAGAATCGAACTGAGATAAAACTCCAAACTCTAAAGCTGTTTCAAGTAAAATAAATAGGTGGACGCATAAATAGATAAATAATACGCAGGTTGCATGCTTTCAATTGTAAATCATCACCGTGTACAAGTTATTTACCCACAAGTCACAAAAAGAGCATGGTGATCATTTTAAATCTAGAGTGTTGAACGTTGAGCAAGAACTTGCATAAAAAATATGTATATTGTACACAGAACAATATGTAGTCATTTATATGGATATGTATTATGCAGATCGATAACTTGATGAGTTTCGGCAATCTTGTGGGATATTTACAAGTTGAAACATGTAGAAAATAGTGTTGAGAAAAGTGCTTGGGGCTTAAAATCCAACGTCTGACTTGTGACGATGAACTATCTGTTCATGTATAAAACCCCTTAACGATTATTGTTTATTCTCATTTGGAGGTAGATCTTTTGTTCCTATTATTTCATCTCTCATGTTTGATTTTTGAAACATGAAATATTTACGGTGGCACAAAGAATCATTTTGTTTGCTTTGCAATTAGGATCGCTTCTTCTTCAGACTTCATTGCTAATCTCATATGTATATAGGCCTTCAGTTTAAGATTTTGTGTATAAATATGTATCCGAAAAAACATGAAATTGATCAGTTTATTCCATGTTCTCGTGTGCTTAAGTTTTGAGTTGGAACGATTTCATTTCAGTCAGAGTGAAAAAGCAGACGTCTGAGTCGGATACGTAAAAAATTCCATACCCGAAATCAGAATTTTTTGTGTGTGATATATGAGCTCAAGAATTCAACCACTGCGTTCCATTCAATCGTGCTTTGACAGAAAAAGGATATTAACGGGATTGAATACACGGGATTTGACCTGCATTCCTTAGGAAATTGTCCTAGTCTCTGCATCTGCATTCTCATGGTTCATGATGAATAAGTTTAATATAAGTCGAAAGGATGATGCACCTTGAACTGAAAGGTGTAGAATGTAGAATGTGCGACGAGTAACGATTACCGATTAAAATCACTGGAACTGAGAATAGAAACATGCTGAATAGCAGACTACACAGTATACAGTGGACAGTTGTTAGAAAGAAGATGAGAAAAACTATGCATATTTCAACCAAAGGAAGTGATTAGAATTATTTCCTCACTGACACTGTTCTGTTGTGCTGTGTTGGTCCTTTCCATTTTACCATGAAATGTGTCACTAAGCACGACAGAAACGAAGACAAATCTCGGCGTCCTCTTTTCTGTATCACACTTGCACGTTGTATATTGAACGTTGTGTATTAAACGTTGTACATCGTTAGATGGTCCGAGACGAATATTCGTCTTTCGTCTCTATTTTGTGCATGCATGATGCTCGTCCTTGTATTTTTATTGGTATGAACTTGTAGATACGTCATTCCAGAGTCTTGTATTTTCAAACTTGAAATTGTAATACATTTCAACCAAAGAAGAATGGACTTATTAACAGTTAAGTACAGGCAAGAACTACATGAAAAATCAAATATTCGTGTATGTACTTTTTAAAATCTTGTTTTTATTTTGAAACAACATGAAATTCGGAATTTGGTGCATAAAGTTTGTAAACAGTTTGGACATACAAACACAAATACACAAATACAAATACAAGGATGTAATGTTAATCGTACAAAAGTTTACAGTGTACATATAAACATAGATTGTGCACTGTGCACCTTCAAAAATTGTCCAGATAATCTTTTTGTGTATTTTCATTTAAAATTTAAATATAAATATGAAAAGTGTAAACATCTCAGCATGATACTGTCCACAAAATTCAAAAGGAAGAAAAACTCACCACTTTGCCCATTATCCGCTGCCCTGTGAAAGTGATCCGCGTTAACGTAGAATATATCCGCATAACCAGGTTTAACCAGGTTTTAAAAATTCCTAGCGTAGCTACATACATGTATGTACTTGTGTATAACAAAACATGATGAGTTTTGAGTTGAGAGCTGTGAGTGAAGAATAAACAATCATGTGTACAGAGCTTTGAACTCTGAGTTGATGAAATTACAAAAGGGTCATGTTTATGAATTAGTGAGGAAATTTATAACTAAATGGGAAATGAAATAAATAGTGAAGTTGACTGTCAGTTGTTTCAACTCTGTAAATCTACAATCTACAGTCTAGAATCTAGAATCTACGAAACGGAAAAAGAAAACCATTATGCTTTATAACTTTGCATTACATTATATTACAGCGCATCACATCACATTGCATTACGTTTTCTTTTTCCTCTCTTGTGTACTCAGTACTCAAAACTCAGCTATGTACAAGTGTTAAAGAACTTGAAGGGTTTTCTCGGCCCAAGCTGTTGAGTGTGTGTGTGTGTGTTTGTGGAGCTGTACATTTTTTGTCTCTTCAGGCATTTCTTTCACGCCTCTCTGCTGAGCTTCATGTGTGTGTTCAGTGTTCAGTGTTCATCCAAGTCAATGAATAGAGCATTAGAGATTCTGATGAAAGTTGTAAGAATGCGAAGTCACATGCACATGCACATGTAGAGTACACATATATTACGTAAAAATACTCATGTTCAGTACAAAGTATAAGTACTGTACGTATAAATGTACATTGTGTATTGTGTATGTGGACATACATCGTATGTTTGGTGAGATGTGACTGCCACACTGGATTATTATCGTGATTTCAGTCGACCACAATTGACCAAAGTGTCGACGACGATCCAGGAGGTCATGATACATGGCCCATGTAGTTCACACACAGGGTCAAGTACAAAAAGTACAATTTTCCACACTTGCTCTGCCACATTAATATTGTTTAATCATGTGATCTCCTTTGTAATTTTCTTCTCTCTACTCACTACTCACCAAACATATTTATATGTTTATATAATACAATACATACGCATAAATGCTTTGCATTCCAAAATCCTAATTCTATTCTCCATATAAAATACCATGCATTAAATGTATACATATCCAAACATACAACAATATTAATAATATTGTATAAAACACCACATACCTCAAAAACGCCTCTATCTTACTCTTTATACTCTTCCTATCTCTGAGCATAATTAAAGACACGGAACTTTACAACAGTTGAGTTGAGGAATGAGGAACGAAAAACAATCCA
This sequence comes from Sminthurinus aureus, assembly GCA_034698265.1. Classification (NCBI taxonomy): domain Eukaryota; kingdom Metazoa; phylum Arthropoda; class Collembola; order Symphypleona; family Katiannidae; genus Sminthurinus; species Sminthurinus aureus. The sequence continues at coordinate 58,733 of JAQGBH010000248.1, forward strand.
GTTTTAACAATGTTACTCATAAAAAATCAACATTATAAATCTACACGACAAACCGCCTCTGTTAAACATGTGATATTGGATATGACTGTTGACTGTTGAGTTTGAGTAGGTGTTAGCACTGAGAGCAGCCTTAAAAAACATGTTTTTAGAAAGGTACATAGAGAAAATAGAAAGTCAAATTCTGTGCGTGCTTCAAGAGATTCGGTAGATATTTCGAAAGATACGAGCCGGTGCAACATCGTTTACGTTTGGAGTTTTGAAGGATGGGTGAAATTTACAACTATTGTCATACTGGAATCATCAGATCAATGAGAAACAGAGTACGTCACCTGGAATCGTATTGTAGAAACAGAGTTGCGTAGCAAAATTTATGAAAGTTCATTGAGAAATCAAACAATTGTGTCTAACATGAGTAGACAGAGAATGGTGAACGTAGAATGTAGACTGTAGAGTGTAGAGACAGACGAATGTCGATGACGAAGGACAAGTAGAGTCTGAAGGTTGAAGGCTTAAAGGATTTAATTTCAGCTGCTAGTTCAATATTAGCAGAGAAGAACGGGATCTACCTCTGTTTCAATTTCCCATTCATTTTTTTCCTTTTCTTTCTCCTGTCATTTTTTCTCTGATATATTTCATAAAAATAAAGGGAAAGAAAGGTTGCAGTTTGTAGACAGACTGTAGATTGTAGAGGTGGCTCAAAACTTGCAGCTCACAACTCACAGACAGGCACAAGACGAGGACGGGAAGAAAAGTTGTTGTCATTCAAATAATCCATAAAAAGACTTTTGGAATGTTTTTCCTTGGCGAAATAAAAGCAAAGTTTTCTTTTCATCACTTCTCCAGACTCTAGACTCTAGACTGTAGACTCCAGGAAATTTTATGCCATCACACTGCATTACATTCACATCAGACCTTACGTACAATGTATAATATATAATTTCAAGTTGTGGGTACGAAAATTTGAGAATTATTTGAATGCATATTTACAGAATACACAGAGGAAACGATATTAGCATAATGTACAAGTGATTATTGAATTTGATGATATTTTCACATACCTACCAACTACCAACATTATTTTACTCAATATTTACTTAATAAGGTTTGTACTCTCGTACAAACCATATTAAACTTTGCCATTTAATAATCAGGTAAATTGAGTTTGTTACGAAAAATAGTTGAGAAAATTCTAATACAAATGCCAATTCAAATAAAAAACAAATATGAATTTCCTTTTGTTAATGGAAACGTGACAACATAATGATGTTGCGTCCTGTTTTGTTATGACAAAGTTATATAATTTTCAGTTTCAACGTCTTTTCTTTAATGTCAACTTCATTAATATCGATCGATTTTTCAGCAGCCAAATTCCAAGTCTTTTATTTAGCTTACAAAATTTGCAATATAATACGACTCCATCTACAAACAATACTTAGGAAGAGAAATGATACGGGGAAAAAATAAACCAAGTAGGTGAAACAATGGAGGAGACAGAACAGAAAAGAAAACTGGACGAAGAATAATGATAGCAGACAACGGTCGTTCAAAATATCGTTCTTGTTCTTGTCATTCTCACGTACAACGCATAATGTACAATGTAGAAATAATTTTCAATCAATCTCCAAATTCCAAATATTTTCAAAGTTTGGTTCGTGTTCAAAATTTCATAACATCTATCTACAACAAACAAAGGTAAAATCAAGAAAGGGAGCACCAAATGAACGACAGCATAGGTATTTTATTTTATGTACGAATTAGAAAATTAGAAAATGAACAAGTTTTCTTTTTAATTAAATCGGTATCAGCATCTACATGGAACAATTCAACTTCAACTTCAGCTTCAACTTTAACTCATATAATGTGGAATATCGACCGATATCATTTAATTACTTTTGCAAGTGACCCGCTTTATTACCCTATTTATCGGCTCAGCGGTACTTGTCTAATAGCTAAATAGAAAATGGGTAATGGATAATGGATAATATGTCTATAATCTAGAGCGAGACTGGAGACCGGAGCAGGTCAAAGGAATTCCCCCCTCTTTATTTTATTCCTTCAAGATATCATAATGTTTTGTAGAGAGTACGAGTTACAATAACACATAACACATAACACATACTAATATGTATCTTAGCAATAGCAGCATTGAAAATTGAATATTGGATTTGATATTTGATGTGTAGTAAAAATATCATAACCGTTGTAGCCCTCAAAAGTTTGTATATTACTCTTAATTAATTTGTGTTAGATGACGCCTACGAGCTACGAAACTGTATTCAATTTGTATTCCTAATTCCTACACTACAATCTACAGTTCGTTCAATGTTCAACGTTCAATATGATAAAAGATAAAAGATATTCCAGCCGCACGAACGAAGGAAATATGATAAGAATTCTACTACTTTTCTCGTACTCCTATTGCCTTGCACTGTTATTATGATTAGTATTATTATGGGAAAATGTGTTGTTTTTTCTTGCACTTGGTCTTTACATCTAGATTCTAGATAGACAGATAAATTCGTGCATGGACTGTGGAATTATTATTTCCATCCATTCGAATCAGCGGCCATAGACATAAGTTGTTATTCAAGTTATTCATCTCACAATCAGATCATAATTTTGATGGGGAAACATTCAATTTGGTTTAACGCGGCAGAGGGATTTACGAATAATTTGGGCCTGGAGCACGCTTATCACCTAACCTTTCTCCATCAAATATTATGAGATAAATTACACATTATTATTCATTCTTTAACCACATATGTCTGAGAAATTGGAAGAACAGGATAGCTGAATTTTTTAATATACACACTGTACATTTATATATCTGTTAGTTGCTTATTTCCAACGCAACCATTCAGCTGTCCCGTTCTTCGGGTTTCTCAGACATATATCTCAATATTCAATATTCAATAATCAATACTCAGTCGTATGTTTCGGCCTCTCAAGGTTTAAAATTAGGAATGAAAAACCAATAAACCTTCTATAAAATCCGTATCCGATGGCGTCATTGCGTGTGTCAGGATCTACGACAAATTGACACTACTAGGTTCTAAGAGAAATGGCTATTAGTCTGGCTAAGAGAAATAGCTGCTACTCTGGCTAAGAGAAATAGCCATTACTCTGGCTAAGAGAAAGGGCTATTACTCTAGCTAAGATAAAAGGTTATTACTCTGGCTAAGAGAAAGGGCTAT
>JAQGBH010000249.1:0-61776 GCA_034698265.1 Sminthurinus aureus
TTGTATTTAAAACATTAGTTAAAGTTGATCACTATGTTATTCTGCATAAGAGAGAATTTGTTCGTGCACCAAAATTTGTTGTCGTGCAAATCGTTTGATTTTTCAAGGATATATGTAAGCATGTGAAATTTACAAATCGGACACGCCAATAGTTTCTTTTGTGTGGTCAAATTCTTCTTAATTATTTACATCTAACCATATGTATATAATGTACAGAGTAGACTATTTATTCCTCTGTACTTTTACACAGAAGTAACTTCAAAAATCAAAACCTTTATTTTTTTGTTTTGGCCAATTTTTCTTCCTTTTTTGTGTGTGTACACACACATTCATTCAAAAAAACCTTTTCTTGATTGATGTTTGTTTTTTACTAAGAAGTTAAAACATGGCATAGTATACTATATAGTAGCAATTGTTGTAACAATATTATCAATCTAATGGTTGTGGGTTTCTATATCTCTGTATGTTTCCACTGATCCAGAGGCCAAACGGCTTAACTGATTGACTTGGGGTTTTCACATTCTGCATACAGTTTTTTACGGTGCATCGGTGTCATTTATGAAAATTAAACTTTTGAGCCCCTGAAGACTAACCCCAGAGGGAATGTAATTTGCGACTATACATGGAATTTCTATTTTGCAATTCTTTGGTTTCTATGAGTTACACAGTCAAAGTAAACAATGAAGAGTACTATGTTTGCTTGACTATTGACGGAAAAGTTGTTGACGCATTATCAACACTCTGTCAGGAATAAATTAAAACCAGAGAAACAGAACTTAATGTGTATTGCACATTGTACACAAAATGTACAATATACATACTTTTAAGTTTTAAGTATTCATTGTTGTAAATTTTAAAATCAAATCGGGCTTCTTGAGAACAGAACAAGAATTCAGAAGCATAAACGATGACATATAGCAATTACTGGACTTTTGAGTTTCCCTTTACAAATTTTGAGTACGTCCAAGTTGAAAAGGTTTACCATGCAAAAATATCGAGTTTTTACATGCAAAATTTCAGGATCAAAAATTGAACGCATAATTAAGTAGTTTGCTGAATTTCATTTGTTTTGCCAACAATTCTTTTTAAAAAGCACGGGCTAAAAGACGAAATAACAGGGAAGCCGAAACTCAGGAGCTATAAAAGGGCTTTTGAAATATTAAAAAAGATACACGATCTTCTGATACTTTCTTAGCTTTTGTTGTAGGTTTTTGAGGGTATAGTCAAGTGTTTTACGGATGAGGTTACTACACCCAGTTAGATATTTTAGATATGTCCTAATGAAAAAGGAGCACGAGAAAGGATACGAAAATGTTCAGAGGGTAAAATGTTATGATGCTGAGATTTTACTGCAGTAAAAGCGAGGGGCTGCTAAATATTTAAGTCAATCAGTTGATATTTTTTTAAATCCTTTGGTTATGCAAAGCACTTGCATTACGACAAAATACATACGAGAAACGAAACCCATAACTATTAGAATGATTGTGCCCGGAGGGCACCGCGGGCTTAAACTTGTACTATATATTTTTTTAAGTACGATATATACTTTTGTCGTACTTTTTGATGACTATTTTACATGATGCAAATTTTTGGCTCAATTTTTTATACAGGGAGTCCCTGTCAGGGACAGTGATTTAATAATAAGGTCCACTCTTCATGTATATACAATATTATGTTTCATAAAAATCTAAATACAGATTTAGAGAGTGTACGTATATCTATATAATATGTGTACAACAATGCTATTTCTTATGATGTATTTTACTATATAATTTTACATATATATCTATTTAGTGTACTTTTTATTTTGTTATCGCATAATTTACATGTAACAAATCAAGGCTTTTAGCAAAATGACAATTTATATAGGATGGAGCTTACTATTTTTCCGTATCAAGTACTACTGTAATATACACATTATGGCGATTTGCACAAATGACAAAATGTACGATCAGTTTGTGCTTTATAAAATAACTTTGCACCTCAAGTTGAGCAAATTCTTCTGACATATTTATGTACATGCATGTAAAGCATTAGAATTCCTAAGGAATGTCATGTAAAAACAAAGGAATATGCTAAGCTCGAGGTGTGTGAAGTAATTCTAGCATGCACAGTATTAGATTATACATTATACATACATACACTTATAACGGTATGTATTTACTTGAGAACATCTCATTATTATGTCTACAAAATTTTGCTTTTAATTATGGTATAATACATATACAGTGTACCTAGATTATGTAAGCGTCAAAACCAGGTTCGTTTTTGATTGTGAATATTCCGTTTTTTTGGAGTCCCCTCCCCCTTCATAATTTATATAATATACATATCATGCAAAATCGATAATCCGTAAATGAGATAAAATTTGCTAAAATTCTCTGCCAGTTTAATGTTATGTTATTAAGTAGTTTTTTTCCTTGGGTTTTGGGTGCAAAGTTTCACCTGGTCATGAGGGGTACACATGTTAACTATCAACATATATATGCTTAAAATTCATGCTTATTATTTCTGCTGTTTACATAGGTTTAAATTAAAAAATAGATGCGTGCTTTGGTTTATGATGTACTTAAAAACTATAATAAGATCCCGAACAGTGATTTTGTGGCTCTCTATAGTACATATATGTATATTATATTATGTTACATAATATATTGTGTTTTTATTATTTTTCTGTTGTGTTATTCTTTACACAGTTACACAAAACTTGTATCAAATAGGCGTAAAAGGTTAGATCTCAACCTCCATTCATCAGTGTAAAAGCTTAGTACATTTTACATGTTTACGCAATCAAAGGTGTTTACAATTATATTAACGAAAAGAACTACACAATTAATTCTTACGATTTCTTTTGAATCAAAAAGAGTAACAGAGCTAAACATATAATGAAATTATTATATCTACAATATATTATAATTATGCATGTGGTATATATAGGTATCTTTTCGTTCTTGTATATTTTTGTGTTTACGCTTGGCTATATATTTTCATACCTAGTCATAAAATATTTTGTATTGTTTCTTGTGTGTGTGTCACTGGCAATGTCAAATGTATATATAAATGTGTACTACTACTACTTTTATGTTGATTTTTTTTGTTTCTTGCTAATTTGTGTTGTTTAATTTTTTGACATACTGTGCATGTCTATGATTATGTTGAATGATTATTAAATTATCTCGTTTTGGCAGATAATCTCTCTACATTAAAAGTTTCTAAATTTTTTAAATATTTTATGTAATTGTAATACATCCGAAATTCAAATATGTGTATCTCTTATGAATATATATAACATCTAGAGGATTGCTTATTTTGGTGCTGTAAAACTTGTATCTTTAGCACTAATGTAATTCATACATCATAGCATGTTACAGTACATTATATAATATAGTAGTATTCAATATATTATATCAATAGCTATATTATTATTATCTTACATATTGTATAACCTTAAGTGATTTTTTATGTATATAGAATATATTGTGTATGAAACTACCCAGCTGAACAGATACTAAGAGAATATCTTATATTATACAAATTATTCTTCTCATTTATATGTAAATTTTTCTCTTAATCTTCATAACTATTCATACATACATATATATATATATATATATATATTATATTCTTTTTCTTCTTTACTGGATGGTTGACCGGATACTGGATGTGTACTGCATAATATATAATAAGTGCATAACATATTTTTAACTCTTTGTTTTGTAGGGGAATATATATATTTTTCCGGTTGCATGTCGATACCAAAATTTTTACTTCATGCTTGATTTGTACAGTCAGCTCACCTGAAATGAGAACAAAGAAAGATTATTTACACAACTAAAATAGAAATTAAAACAAACTGAAATAAAACTATTGAGCACAGGCAAATAACCACAATAGGCTACATGAACATCCCTGTGTCTTTCTACTTTCTATACAAGCAACACAAAGCAGAAAGTTCACTGAAAAGTTCATACAGTGTACACACTGTACACTGTACAGTGTACAGTGTATATATATATACTATACAGGTATTATATATATACGTTCTCCAGACTCAAATATCATGCGTTTTTACTATTTGCTTGCTGTAAAAGACAAGTATTTTTTATACAAAGTAAACTTATTGATGGTCACAAAAATTAGTTGTATAAACTCACGAATGATTTTATTCTCCAGGTTTTTGAGGGATGGTAGTAATTGATAGTCTACGAATGTTGGGCTTGTCGTATTCTTCCATGCTCATTGTTCTCTGCCGCTGTAAATATTGAAAGAAAGAAAAAAGAATTACGTTACATGTTATATGTAAAACTAAATTTTCTGTGATAAATACGATATGGTACACAATATATTATTATTTTATGTCAACAGCCAACATTAGTCATTAGTATTTATCTTCATAGTGTGTATAAGTTTGTATTTATGTTAAAAATTTTCTGAAAAATGCTTCAAAACTCACCAATAATTGAGCTGGCGTTTCTTCAGATTCTGAATTACCTGTTGAGGTAAAGATTTTTTTATTAGGCATATTCATTATACACCGAAGATATGTGAATCACCAAAAGTACTTTGTAGCAATAAGAAACCCTTATGATAAAACTTACCTCGGATTCGTTCAACGCCAGGCATCGTCACTGATGTTAATAGCCCTTGTCCTTTACAGAATAGGAGTATACTCTGAGCGACCTGTTATTTCACATGAATAATTTTGTTTTATTAGTAACAGTAATTACACATGTATATATGCGTAATATGTTTTCATCAACAAGTAGTAACTAGTACACGCACGCATTAAAATGCTGTTGAAGCGGAACAAAAACAACAAGTTGAAGAATATGTCAGTTTCAAAATATTGCCCATGTGTATATATTATAGATCTATGTATGTGTGCTTTGGCGTCCTCTCATAAATTGCATGGTACAAAATGGTATATAACTGAACCTTTTCGGGTGCCTCATTGATAACGTCTCCAACGTCATCGATTTTGAGCAGCTGGGTCTTCTGCTTGTCCATCATTGTATGTAATTGTGCAACGGAGGTTCCATATGATCCCTTTGTTCCGGCCAAGAGTAGTGTGTCAATTTTTAAATTCTTTTCGAGCAAACCTGTTATGTCTTTGCGACTATGCAAGTATAAAAACAAGAAACATTACAACTCTGATCACTTTGAACAAACGTATTAATGATTGAATTAAACAGAGGCTACATAAAAGTTCAGTTGCTGATAATTTCATTTTATGTAAACTTACTTCAGGAAAGCGTCAACATAGAGTTTCAAGTTTTTCGCATTAATTGCAGACCTAAGTTTGGCTTGATAATCCTAAAATAAAAAAAATAGTACACGAACCCATAAGCAATAAGCAACATTTAAAACTTGAAGATAGGATATAAATGATAAAGGTTTGAAAATAAAATGTGCATAACATTTTACGTTTCATATCAGTGGTCATTTATATCTGTCTTACCTGGATTGTCTTTTCTCGGTCTTTCATAACCTCGTCATTTTCAAGTTGCTAAACATATGGACATACACATTAAATAAACATTCAGTTAGTTTCTCATTTATTTTTTAAAGTATTTTATTATAGAATCATTCATTATTCATTTCAAAATAATGACATGGGATGATACATTTTTTTACTTGTAAAATAATTTATACTACGAAAAAAAATATACACATAACATTTAATATGTTTTTAAATTGTTTTTGTATTGTGTATATTGTAAAAAAAACTGTAAAATTTCTGTTATTCTGCCCCCAAGATACTCTAGCATATCATGTGACAATAGTAATCGTCTGAGAAAGATAAAAATATTACTCGTAATAATAAAACAAAAAAATTTGAGGCGATAAAAGAAATTTTGCAGTATAAAAACATATCAGTGCTATTGAGTAGAGAATGCTATGCTACGCTATGCTAAATGCTAATGCTAATGAAAAATGTTTCACCAACTACAACTATATCATCAGGTATCTACGTAACAGACACATTGAAACTATAATCTAAATTGTTAAAGTAACAGGGATTCCGAGGGCATTGTGAGGATTTTTCCAAGTTTGTTTTTCAAAAAAAAAGAAAAACCCTTACAATGCCCCTTTGTGTATTAGTTTGAGTAGGAAAACTGGGAAAACTATAATACTGCAATTTTATAACATGTCATAGTACGAATAATGTATACTGTAAGGTGGAGAGTATAAAATATTCTACATTCTGGTTTATAATTGGACATACATGAGTTTTTAGCATTTTATTACATTACAGTTTCTAATGATTGGATTATGCACAAGTATTTTAGTAGCCGTGTTTACATAATTTCTATAAAACTATTTACTAAAATGGTGTCATAATACAAGAAATTATAACATCCAAGCTGAAAAAGATAACGATTGTAACGTTTCATGTAGCAAAAAGTCTAAAACAAGAAGGTATTTAAGAACAAGTTAGTAGTTAGTATTATGACTATATGACTATTCACTATAAATATATTATTACTTTTTATACTAATTATGCTGTATTATATATTTGTGTACGGATAATTCGATTCAAAACTTGAACTGCAAAATGTTTCTATTGTCAAAAGCGATTAAACTATTAAACAAGCAATTAAACTGTATACGTACTTTTTGCACAAAATATACAAGGTTAGAAAAAAGTCAAGGAAGTTATTAAGCTTTTTATCAAGGTGGCGAAGAAGGCATAGATTTTACGTTCGCGCCCTGCTTTCACCAGCTCGATGCTGACGTCACACTAATGTTAATAAAATGTGCGAGTTCGATGGTGACGTCACCGTACTTTCTTTTTTCTATGCCTTCTTTGCCACCTTGCTTTTTATTAGCTTTTTATGTTAAAAAGTGTGTATATTTACTACATTTGTGTATTTAATTGTTTTAAAAACTATTATCAGTAAGAAAAAGGAAAAATGACACAGAAGACAAAAAACAAAAGACCAAGGCAAGGTGACGAAGAAGAAAATTAGTCCAAATTAAAGGGAAATTAAAAAAATGTCGAATAAGTGCTTTTGGTGCTCATCACATGCTTTTTTCTCATCGTATTCCACATCTAGTTGTATAAACAGTTCCATAAATACAGTATTAAAAGGTGCAGAGAAGAAGGCTAGGAGCAGAAAAAGTTTTTAATTTTTATCTGCAGTACATAATTTCCTTCCTTAAAGGAGGATACAAAAGCGTTTTTCATAACCTCTCGTTTACAACAAGATGCAAGCTATCTAATCTGAAGAGCTATACGTAAGAATTTACAAGTTAGAGTCTTCTAGAATAATGAATAATTATTGGTGTTCATCCTATGCTACGTATCACTAAATTAGCATTGTAATTCAAAAAATTTTCATCATATCATGGTCTATGTACTACATATCAAAATCTTAAGTCGTCATAAAAATGTTACATTGATGTATTTTAAATGTTGGTTTTTTAACAATTCTGGGTTGGATTATCCGTTTCTTTCCCCACATTTTTTGTTTCAAAATTTCGAGTCAATTAAAATAAACGACTTTTGTATGTTATTTATTGATTAGCGAGATTGAAAATATCATCAATATAAAAAAACTTTCCGCAGCGTCTCTACGTATGTATAGCCAAAAAGAGAAAGAGAGAGAAAGTTCAAAATTCATCTATTTCGGCTATAATTATTTACCTTCGTCGAGAATTGAGAGAAAGTCATGGTTTCTAAAATTAGCCAATCTGCAGCAATCTATTATACATGTACAATGTACATAATATGTGTTATCCTTCCTATATCCTATACAGTATATTATTTAGAAATTTTGATTGTAAAAAATAATACCCCTTGTAAATAAAAGCTAATCTCTTTTTGATTTTTTACCTTGGCCACAACATAGCACTTTTGAATGGATTGGCGAAAGAGTAATGCGAAATTCCTTGTTGTTCCACTTGAAAATATTTTATAGGTATTCATAAAGTATAAAATACATGTTTATAAAAGCATCATGCATTATGTAAACTGTATTGTACGTGTCTCTTATACAATAAAAAATAAAATGTTTCTAGTTTGCCTCTGCTCACAAAATCTTCTAAAAATTCAAGAAATTCAAGAAATGGGAAATATAAAAGAAAAAAAGGGTTATGGTTGTACCTCAACATTGAAGTACTGTTTTTGACACGATGCATACTCATTACTTCACAGATCATAATAATTATTGAAGCACTGGATTCTGGATAATCATAATATTCCTATCAAATGTTCTGCATCTAGTTGATGCAGTTTTCATTAAATTCACATGTAGTAGAAATAAAGCAATGATGAAGAAATTAGCATTAAAATGTAATGCTTGAATTAAATTGTCCTTTCAAGTTTTTTAAGTTTGAAAAAAAGTCGGGGTTTGTATAGTTTAAAGTTGTAAAACAAAAATCAAAATTAGAATGTATATAGTGAGTATATTTCTATAGCAAATGACGATGGTAGTGGCTTATGTAGCAATCTATAGACTAAAGAAGTAATGGACAATGAACAAGACATAAAAGGTGTTTGGACAAAAAACTAGACTGACACTACGAAATCTAATAAAACACTACACTAATATTTTATAACTGACATTTTTTTCAAATAAAAGTTAAAAACATTTGAGACAAAACGGGAGAAACGAAATAAAAAAAAATACAAATTATATTGATGGTATAGGTATTTTTATGTATAAAATAGTATGTAATTTTTTAAATGTTTAAACAAACAAATGGATGGTCACCCATAGGACTTTTACCTCTTCAAGGTTCTTTGAGTTGTTCGTAATGGAGAAAGTGGCGAAGAAGAAGAAGAAGAAGAACAAGAGCAACATGGTAAACATAAAAAGAAACAAACACGTGTCAACCCAACATTTTATACATAATTTTCTCACACGTCTCGATCTCTACCTAATTGATTCACTTGGCATAGTCATTTTGAACCTACATATATATCAATGTTCTAGTAATTAGATTACGCTTGGATTCCTTTTTTGTTATCTTAATCTTATCATATTATATACAACATGTATTACATATGAGTACAAAACAAAAGGACAGAAACGTTGAATTTAGGCTGTAGCGAGTGATAAAACATTAACAACGATTATAGCATGACTTAGTGTCTCTTAGTTCTTAGTCAACGGGTGGAATAGAATTTCGCATCGGACATCGGAAAAGTGCAGTAAAAATTAAATAATATATTTTTCCTATACGTCATATAATTTTCAACAATAAAAAATTAAAACGTCTTGAAAATAATATGAAACTGGAAAAATTCTTGTTATAGATTATAGAAAACATGTAAGATTACAAAAAATTATAAACGCATTTATAATTTAAACATACATACATACATAATTTATGTATATATTATACATATAAATTGTCCTGTCTTATTCCTGTTTTGAGTTCCGAACATCAATAAATAATTGCGGTAAATGCCAAAAAATTGAGTACAGCACACCAACATAAAACACCGATTTTTGTTGAAAGAGCATGCAATAAATAAGTCATTTTAAATGATACATAACTATTGTGTCAAAACTAAACAAACTACCCAAAATTTTTACACCATGTTCGAATCAAGCTTGAGACAATTGACTTTCGGCCGTTGGTACGATATATAATATATACAACAGTCTGAATACCTGCGTCCTAAAGTTGTCTCAAGTTTGATCTCGACACACCATCATGTTACATTTCATGCAAAATAGTAAAAACATGTTTACGTTTACCTTAAAATCAACAACAACAATTAAACCCCCAAATAAATGATACATTACGTCTTCAAAGAAATACAGATTATTGAAGAAATAAGCTTCAACACTAAAAGTGTCAGCAATTATTATTAAAGAAATCCCCGAAAAACTTTAAAATTCAACAATTTTTTTTATGTATTTATAGTGCGTAACAAATGTAAAATATATGATTTATACAGTAGTATGTGAGTGTTTAGAATTTAGCCAAATGATGTATATAGATATGTGTGTCAAACCATACTTTTTTACCTGACTTTTAAATATGTAAATTTATGTATACATAATATATACTTTAAGATTATGACCGTAATGACTCGTTCGTACACATTTATTTAAACAGTGTGCTGTTAAAGCCTGAGTTACTCCTAGACGTTTACAATGTACATTCTATAAATTCGTATGTATACAACCTAACATTTAGCTGAAGTAATAATAATGCTGAATAATAATTATTAAAAACTACTTAAGTTTATGAATGTAATGGTTAATCATTATATACTATATACAGTATATAAAATACAACAATTACGCTGTACATTGAAAACTATAGCATTACACTTATTGTTACTGCTTATTAACTGTACAGCGAGTGACATAACCAAATCACGTTTTAGGAAAAATTTCAGTTTCTCAAACTAGACAACGTATCTCGTACTATTACATCATTAATGCCCTTACTAGGTGTTTAAATTGTGTATAACACGATTTTTGCAATACACAGAGGTATAAGGGTAACTGAAGCATGAGAGCGTGATAAATTTTGAGGCTTGTGAATACACAAGAATTGACGAATTTTATGCTCCTTTATCACTCTGATGCATTGAACTGTAAAGACAGTGAACGTACAAACTGAGATTGTGCTAGAAAAGAAGACTGCAATTTTTCCAGTATGTGCGAAATAAAATAAAAAAATTATACACGATAACACACTGTAAAGACTTTCCTCGTTTTGTTCTACTTTGAATATAAAATATAGATAGATGCTATAAATTGACATGTGACGCGATGTCAGTTATCTCACTCGTACATATGTTACTTACAACGACGAGATGATGTGCATGCGTTTTAATGCCTATAAATAACCTATACATGCGGACATTTCCATATCACATATACTTTTGTCCATAGAACGTAAAACTGTGTATTATATAGATACTCGGATATTTTGAATGTATCCTCCCAGTAAACTGACACTAAAAATAATCTGAATTTCATATTTTACGTAAATTGATATTATCGTATTGAGATAAATAATGTGCTATATTTAAAGGGGAACCCGATGAAATGTGAAATCATAAATTGAAAAGCTTATAGTTCGTAAAAGTATACTTTTACTTTACATTTTCGAGTGGAAATGTAGTTAGTTTGGGTGCAGAAACAATGTGTAATTTTCAGCAAGCATAAAATGTTTTGAAATTCAGCCTGCACTTTTGCCCATTACAGGAGAGTGAGATACAGTTTGACCCAACAATGGAAAATAAATGTTTACGTTTACGTTCAAGGTTTTTTACAATAATTATTTTTAGATTTCATCAGGTGGGCCCTTATAATTATTTTTAAGGGTAAGTGCATAATAAGGATTCTTAAATATTGAAAAAAAACTAAACCAAAACAATAATGATAATGATGTAGTTGCTGTTCCCACAAATTGAAAAAGAAAGTCATTAGTCATAATCTTTTCCTTCTCATGTAATATGTAATCGAATTTAGGGCAGTAAATACATGTGTAGTACACAGTAAGACGATAACATTATAGAAATAAGTAATTAATAAATTAATATTATTATTCCACGGGCGCTATATAATCAATAATCCTTATTCAATGCTTATAACAACAACGATTATGATTATTCAATATTTTATATTCTAATAATGTAATGTCTTATTAAGATGATTTTAGAAAAAAAACTTGTTGAAATATTTTAGAATAGCACTCGACTTACGTGTCCAAATTTGTGGAATACCAAATATTGTTCAGTACTTGGATTATGTCCATAACTTCCGAGTTTCCAATTCATAAACTGCAAATCAAATAATAATAAACTTATTTAGAAAATCAAACGTAGGATAAAAATCGGTAACCACAACATACAACATACATTTACTGTTTATTGCAGTCCTCTGTTTTCAAAACAAGTTGTAGTTGTAGTTTTTGTTCAAGACGCATGGGACAACAAACTTTTGTACTACAAATACAATAGTTTCATAAACCACATAAAAATCTTGTTATAACCGCAGAGCATAGGTGTTTAAATTTTAAATGCAGAGAGGAAATATATTTTAGTATGTTAATTGTGATTTCTTAAATATTTTATTTGTTTATTTTGATGTGTTCATTGTTCATTGTATATGTGCGTAAAAAAGAATGCGCGTGTTGTGCGTTGTGCGTGACTTCATATTTGAACTTGAGTAAATGTGTGGAGTGTAAATTTGTGAGTTGCAATTCGACATCTGTAAGAACAAGTCTATAGTTTCCACCGAAAGACACCAGAAATGTTTACAAACAGAAAACAAAGTAAACTGAGAGATAAACACGAGTAGCATTTTGTTTCCACAAACTATGTTGTAAACTCTAAACTGATTGGTATTTGTATCGTATATATTGTAGACTGTAGACTGTAGACGTCTCTCTCTCTCTGAGATTTGTAGGTATAAGTGGGTTTTATGTACAAAGAGTACAAAAGTAATACCAAATTTACAACAGCAAAAAAAGGAGTAAAAGAGTAATTGTGAAAAACGTGTGTGTATTTACCTTGTCCTTAAAATAGTCCATGACACCTACTTTTCCAGCTGTGACATTTACAAGGATTAAACCCAGACACCTGCTTGGATGTGCCATCCCGAAACGAAGAAGAATGTTTGCTCCAGCACCTACACATGTAATCGATACAAAATGTGAGCATAAACACGAAAAATAAAAACCAAGCCAGATTTTCACTTGGCATGTTGATCTTCCTTTTGTTAATAATAAACAAACTCTTGGTTAAATATTTTATATTTTACTACCACACAGAACAGCAATACAAAGCATCATATAATACATACATACATACATACATATATATTGCATGTGTAATACATATTACTACTATAGGTTGTTTAATTTCTATTTCACTTTTGTATCTATTTTTCTTTTCTCTTACCTTCTCCGAGTCCAATCACATATTTAATATGAAGGAAATCGAGCACAGTAACCAGATCCTCGCCTATCATTTGCATCCTGGGAAATTGAAAACTAAAAGAAGGAAAAGAAAAAGAAGAGAAAAAAAAAGTTTTCTTTAGATCCTCCCCTTTCACTTTCTGTCCATCCATCATGTCAGATCCATATTATGCAATATGCATTAGTACATATTTTATGTATGTGCAATTCACAGCGTAATCATTATAAATTATGTGCCCACTTTTGGGCAACGAGAAAATTCTATTCAAATCATAATTGAAAATTTTCACTCGGCTCAGAATCGCTTCTTTCATATTTCTATACAGAAGCTACTTTAGCATACGTTTATAGATATGTAGTTTATCATGATTGCACAAAGTGCAAAGTTTAAATGCTCTATACTGTACACTCGGCACGATGTAACACAAGCGATTTGGAAGATTTGCGAATTTAAATTGCTGAATTATGGACAATCTAAATTTCCTTGCTTTCTCTTTTTCTTCAGTTCTACGTTCCATAGCTTTGTTAGCTTGAAGGATTTTAGTCACTTTTCACTATTCTTAAAGAGATTGTCAAATTTTTACATTTATATGTGTACAGTGTATCCGATTAAATCAAATAAATAAGGTATTAAATCATTACGTTTACCATAATATAGCACAATGTCAGGCTTTTGACTTCTGTGGATCAAAAAGAAAGAGGTAAAAAAACAATACAGAGTTAAATGTCAAGAACTCTAAAAACATTTCTTCTATATGCACCTCACAGGAACTGGAGGAGTTTGCCAACATTCCTGTGACTCCCGTTATACGAATATACACTTTTCAAAGCTTTCTTGAAAAAGCTTACTTTTTGAATCCTGCCTTTTCTTTCACACACAACTAAAGAATTCCACTTCATTCCAAAATGTACTGCCATGGTATGGGACATGGGATTCATCCTCCACAATAAAATAAACTACCACCTTCCTGGTTCTAGAAAGGAATGCATAAAAGTTTTTTGCAGTCTCCATTCTTTGCCCTGTGTCTGTGTAAGAAATAGTTTTTATCTGTTTTTTGTCCGAACCAAATGCTTTCATCTGGAGCCGAAAGTGTCACAAAGTACTAAATCTAAGTTCTATAGTGGTAAAAGTATGCACTGGGCGTGGGATGTGGGTTCAGAGGTAAAATTGAAATATATTTCGTATTATTTCAATCATTTACATTTTAGATGTACATAAAATTGGTTACTAGGAACCAATTTCTTTGCAGATTCAATTCAGACATCTTTTAAACCGTAACAATAATAATGCACTATGAATAATTACTGATGAAACAAACCACGATAAAATCAATTGATTTTTTTTCCTCTCTCAGGAGTTTAAAATTTGAAAGAGTTGAAATTGCATTTAAAAAAATTATCGGAAAATGAAAGGGAAAAAAACTTACTCATCTCCCAAATCTGTTGCATTATCTTCTTGACCGGGAATATCTACATGAATAAACACGGATCTTTCCTTGATTTCCGCCATTGATGGATGCTCCACAAAGTCGTGGAAACTCGTATCTAAAATCAATCAAGTTCAATTTATTTTCATGTTGTAAATATCTACAAATAGGAAGGATATTTCTCGTTTAATACATGATCCAGCTTTTACATTATTCCATTTACCGTGACACTAGGAAAACTAGGAACTAGGAAATAATATAATGGCTAGTGCAGCGGAAATTGAATTTCTCACCAAAAACATTTACGACCGAATAATAGATAAATAATAGATTTTGTTTTTAACGCTTTTTATAATGAGTTTGTCACTTACGATTGCATCCTAGGTCGTGAACTGTAAGAAAAACGGCCCGTTTGTCTTGTTGAGAAAGGTCGCCCTGTAAAAAATGTTCAATAACTATTGTGAGCACAGTTTATAAACCAGAGAATAGTCTTTTCATGATTTAATGGATATTTACATGATATCAACCGTACAAAGTTATTTAATTATGCCCTATGATCTATGCTATATTATGTGTTTCTTATTTTTAACGACCTGGTTTGCGGTAGCTTGAATTGACTTTTTTTTGTATTTTACATAGCGTAAAGATAAATAATACATGATACAATTAAATACTTTGTGAATTCCAACATTTTTATTTGCAGTTGTAAAGTACACATGTATTCTAAATTCTAAGACTTTGATTTTTCTTGCTCTGTGCTCCAGCAGTTTAACATGAGGACATTTTACAAATACTTCAAGCCCAATAGTTCAAATTCTCTGACTGTACTTTCGACAATAAAAGTATGAAAGTGGTGATCTTTGTGTAGAAACAATTAAGTTCTACATTCTACACTCTACAACCTACAATCTACACAAAGAAACTATGTAGACATAGAATGATCATTCTATTCTCAATTCTCGATTCTAGTGGCTCTTTTAACACCCAGGTTGGAGGTTGAAGATTCCTCAGTTTATTAGTTGTCGACAGAAGACAGAAGTCTGACCGTCTGTCCTTGAGCATTGTTGTTTACACATCTCTGACTTGGAAAAATTAGCATATGAATGAAAATTGGTATTGTGGGGAGCAACGAAGCAAGCTGAGGAAATTATTTCAAAAGTTGTGTGTATTGCATATTATTGTAGTTGCATTCGTGTTGGATGAAAACATCTTTGAATGATTCATTGGAATCGTCCAAAAGCAACATAATAAATAATGAATATATTGATATAATATATTCAATTTCATTCACTCTTGTGCCTCCATCTTGATTCTTGATACTTGATATGTTGGCACAATGTAAAATTTATAATATAATATAGCACAGACCAGACAATGCAAAACACAATGCAGCATATTGTATTCCCATGTACACTGTACATGTCTGTGATCGAAAATGGATAAAGTCCTATTTTCATCTTTTGTATGCGGCTTCTGATTTTATTTTGATTTTCGGGCAATCCTCCCGAAGAACTTCTCATTCAATTTCTCACTGCAACACTGCGTACAGTGCAGTGCTGACACTTCTGGTCCGTGCTTTGCACACCATGTGAGTGAGTGAAGATGCAGTGTGTAATAGCTTGTAGACCAGTTTGTGTCAAAAAGGGAGAAAAGAGAAGGGCGGAAATTCTAATGTAACTTGACTTGTCTTTCTCCGCCTGTCTTTGTCTACTTTCCCTGTGACTTGTACATTGTACATTACACATTGTAGTTTGAATTGCCACAATGGTCCATACCTTCTTTTTTCTCCAATTGTCACTCTTTTCCCAGTACTTGCATATTATATTATACACATGATGTGCAATGTGTGACGTACGTTGCAGATCCATCCCTTTGTTCAGTTTGAAATGAAATCAAGAGACAATTTTCCATCGCAGCCTTTTACATATTATATTATGCACACATATCCCGACTGAAAATGATGTCGACCGTAGACCGTAGGCATGATATTATCATCCTGTCTGCCAACCAGACGAAGCCACAACCAAAAAAAGGAATAAAAATTGGACTATATTTTGACTGTCAAACATTCAAGACTCAAAACTCAAAACTCAAAACACATCAACACTCTTGACTGAGCTGTGTCAAGGACCCTTTGGATCTTCAAGATCTTCAAGTTTTGAGATTTTCACATTGAATTGAAATTGTGTTCGTGAATTTCCTGAAGTAATGTACATTTTGCTTCAGAATTGACATACACAATAACGTTTTTCATGCAAAATTTAATGTACATTGTAGAAAAAGAGGTTGGAAGTAAATTTCTGATTCTTCTGATTTTTCTGAAAAAGTACGGATAGGCCATGCAAATTTGCTAAATATTTTCATTTCCTTTCAACATTAAAAGGGAGGAAATTTCAGGGATTGAATAATGCATATTTTATGTGTGATATATTAACTATATGTATACATATTCCTCGTTTGTGTAATTAAGTGGGGAAACATTCAGAACTAATTCCACTTAAGTTTGGTTGGTTGAACCTTCCTGCAGCAGCTCTTTGTTTGTACATTGTACATGCATATATTTTGACACAAGTTTTGTCGTTTGCCACTTTGTGCTTAAGTACACCTTTCTGGCAAAGTTCCAGAAGGTCCAAGTCAATCGTCAATCATGTATTGTGTTTGGGAAAAGCCACTTTCTTTTTGTCTTGGTCTCTTCTTGAGGAATTCTTTAGTATTTCATACTTTTCCCCTTTTCTTTTGAATCCACGTTTTTTTCTTACTCTTGTTCTACACTGAGATGGCAAATAACAAATAAAGAACAGAATACAACTACATCAGTTTTTCTGTTTCACTAGTTTTCCACTAATCGTTATCGCTCCGTCATTGCGACTTTTTTCTTTGCAAATAACACATGTAAAGTAGAATTCTGTAAATACCAGCACCCAGAATGAGATCCATTTTTACACCATACAATACACAATGTACACTCTTCTTTTTTGGTAGAGTTTTAGGAGTATCACTGCATAAAAAGCGACATAAAACTTCAAAGATGAGCCGACGCAAAAGTTCTGAACGAATCTGTTGCATTACTTTGTCCTGTGTAGCACAGATCTTCTAGATTTCTAGATTTCAGCACAACTGTCCACGTGCTGGATATGTATGAACAATGATGTATGTTGTATCGAGACTCGAGATCAGTGGAACGTAAAGAATAGAGGATGGAAAATAAAGACAGTCGTAATAAAAAATGAGAAAATCTGTAGATTCTGTGAAAATACGCATAATATAAACTGGGAACTAGTCTCTAGGAAGTTAGTTGTGCCCGTGTGTGTGGGAGTAAGAACAGGGAAAGAGTACAGTAAAGATTCCGGAGAAAAACCAAATAAAATCTTTTGATTTCTCTCTTAGTTTTTTTATTGCTCGATTTTTACCATTTATCTCTAGTTCAGTATCACCACGGGAGAGTTATGGTACAAAATGAATCAAGACGGCCACAAAACATGTGAAATTATGATACAACTGGAAGGGTTTTGCCTACATGCAATAATATACTATATTAGATGCAGTGTGCATCATGTAGATGTGTAGAAGTGTAGCACATGGAATTTTTATGTCTACACTGTATAATTTATAATGTACTATGCACAATGTGCACACATCAATGTGTAATTCCAAAATGCTAGTTTCACAGGAGTATTTGAATCATCTTTTTCTAGCATCATCCACAATCCTCGAACTTCGAATAAAATAGAAAATTGAAGGGTTGTCCACAACAATACAAGAGAAAATAACAACTCAATATAAAATAAAATATATTATTTAAACAGCATACTACGTCTCGAGTATAAAGTCTAGAGTCTAGAGTCTAGAGTCTAGACTCTGGATTCTGCACGTATATAAATCTCCTGTTACATTCTGTGTATAGTGAACAGTGAACATTGAACACGGTGCATTTTTTTCCTTTACAGAAAACACATCTTGACTCTTGTTTCTTGTGTATTTTTAAAGATGTACATAAGTATATTCCAACTTTTTTGACGATGGTTTTTGGTTGTGGCTCCACGTTGTCATTACACGGGAGATTTGTAGCAAGTAGTAAGTAGCACGTAGCATGTAACAGTGAGAAGCAAAAACATGATTTTTGAACTATTGAGGACAAGACACATAAAACTGGAGATTATAGAGGACAGAGCGTAGAGCATTGAGCATTGAGCACGGAAGAGCTTCAAAGCTTCGAAGATTTTCAAGAGAGGGCAAGAAAAAGAAAACTGACTGGAGGACGGAAAAATATCTGTCTGTACAGATACAGATTACAGATACATAGAAAATACAACAAACAACGTCAAGTACCAACCAGAGTTGTTGTACTATTTTTTTACAACTTTTCCTCCTTCCACTTTTGTGCAACTAAACAAAGTTTTCGTCTTTTTCCCATTTAAAGCCCCAAAACTCGAAGCTTGAAGCTCGTTTCATGAAAATCTGTTGTCCGCTTTTTCCGCCTCCTCCTCCTCTTTCTTATTAGCTCATGTAGAATCAAGTTTTGATTTTATCTTTTTCCGTTCTTCTATTTCCAGAGACATTCGTCACGCTACAGTCACGTATTTTTCCAAATGACACACAAGAACGTCGGTAGGAGAAAGTACATTTCTTTTATGCACACTGCACACTGCACACTAAACAGTACCTCCAATGTGAAAACATACCCAATGCTCAATGTTTAATGTTCAGCCTCGAGCGTAGCCTCATAGTTTTTAAACCGTAGTAAATACATACAGAGAGTCAAGTTTATTATACATTCGAGAATTCTAGAATGTTTTATAAAAATCGAGAAGCTTAAACTCGACTTGTTTATGTTATTTTCTTTTATTTCTGTAGACTTTTTACATTGTCAAGTCATTGTACCGGTTGATAATTCTAAATTCTAATTCTACATTCAATTTGAAGATTTACATCGTAAATCGTAACTATGAGCAATAGGAATTGTACCTGAATGTAGATGCTGAGAGATCCACATCTTTCGGTTGGGACAAGATGTTTCTGTAAATAGACAAAGAAAACAAAATTAGCATGATTGAGATAGATATTAATTATTATTGAACCAATATAAAATATGAATATAAAAAGTTAAAACTTAGTTTTTTTGGTTATTTTTATTAGTTGGGGTTCAAGGTTTTCATAAGGAAAATACAATTAGGATATGGAAAGGTTTATCTATGCATGGATGAATCTTCAGTCTATGGATATGCAATTTGTACAGATATGCTTCATTTTCAGGACATCTATGAACACAAAATAAATCATGTACATTCTATGACTCAAAAGTTATGAAAACCCGACACTTGAAATATGGTGAAATCTAGTATGTAGAATGTAGAAGACAAATAAAAGCGTGAAGAAGAACCAAATGACCATCGTCATTTGCATCCACCAAACAGCATTTCCATTTTCTGTACACTTTATCTGTACATATGTGAATTCCTTTTCAGTTTTAATTTTAACACCTCACATGATCTTTTTCTACCTTTCTAGCTCATAGTTTATCATCAGTCCAGTCTTTACTTTTAAGACTGCAAGTTCAATGCCAAATTAAGTTAATTCTTGTGAAGCTATCACATTAGTATGGAAATTCATGCTGGATAATGCAAATATAATACAGTCACATCCTAGACTAGATATACTTGCAAAATAATTTAGAATGGTAAAGTACATTACAAAAGCTCTGGTTAGCAACTATCGCCCATCACACAGCATTCAGCAGTATATTTACTCACTGTTCATTATGTATACAGATATCCTTAATGTTGTGTTACACTACATGTTTAAATACAAATTTAAGCAGGTATTTCTATATTATTATGTACATAAGTAAAGTTCTGGGTTTTCCGCGTCCATTTGCAACTGCAACACACTCTGTGCAAATGTCCCATTCTGCATTATAGGCTGTAGATTGTCGATTGTAGATTGTAGACAACATTAGGCAGTGAGTGTTTACTCGCACATACAAACTATTCTATTATCTTACAACAGGAATAATACCAATAGCAAATAGCAAACGGACTAGACTCTCAACTCTCGATTCTCGACTCTCGACCCTAGACACGATCCGCGCTGGAGTCAAAAGTCCTAATGGTAATCGTCATCCACATGTGCTAATTGGCTCAGTCATGAAAACATTGTGTTATGGTATGCTATAAATTTCAACATGAACTTTGAGCACTAGAAGAAATTTACAAGTATAGAAAATCTAAAACAGACAAAAATCGGGAAGAATCTCTATTCTCTCAAGTCTCAAGTGTAATGTAATTTTTACAAGAGAGACAGAGAGAGAGTGAGAGAGAGAGAGTGAAAAATCATGTTTGAATTGGAATTGGAATTCTACTTTGTACTTTGTACAGTATTCCAGTTTTGTAGTTTGAGAGAATAATAGATTCGCAGATTGCTGTATCGGATCGAATAAATCGGATTGTGGAAATTGTACACAAAGGATTTTCTTGGGATAAACTTGGATTTG
The DNA here is from genome assembly GCA_034698265.1 of Sminthurinus aureus. Classification (NCBI taxonomy): domain Eukaryota; kingdom Metazoa; phylum Arthropoda; class Collembola; order Symphypleona; family Katiannidae; genus Sminthurinus; species Sminthurinus aureus. The sequence continues at coordinate 20,812 of JAQGBH010000249.1, forward strand.
GAAATGGAGAGAAAAAGGTTAACTTGGTCTGTTTTCTCTTCTGTTTTTCTCTTCCCATTTGTTGTAAACACGCAAAGAGACTGTATAATATATATCCCAGAGTTAAGGATGCCTAAAAACTTCACAACAGTCGGAAAGGGAACAGGAAAAGCTCGTAATATATCTCAGGATCTTTATAAATGCATATACTTATGTGTATACTCTAAACTTTATACACATACAGACAGTCACTAGTCTTTCGCTTATGCTGCCATGGCCTCCATGATTCAGGAAAAAGACAACCTAATAGGTCTAACGTATGTACAAAACTACCTCGAGACTCGAGACTGTTGTATTCTGGATTCTGGATTCTGGAGGACGTTGTGCTTTTGAAAACATCGGAATATTATGCAAGAAGCATAATCAACTATTACAGGTTACAGGATACTAAAAACATGTATACTGTATTATATTTCATACTGCATACATACAAATAAAAATCAAGACTCATCAAGGTCATTTTATTTAGTTATCTGTTCCTTTTGCGTTTGACATTTTTTATTTTCCAAGTTGTTTACGAAAAAGCAAGATGATGAAAAGGGAAAACGGAGCAGAAAGAACTGAAAACTTTCTCTTTATGAAAATTCATATTGTGTAATACTCTTTGTTTTTTTGTTAGACGAAGTTTTGTGTGGGTATTTATAATTCACAAGTTCCAAATTATAAATTACAAATTACAAATCATAGCGTATGCTCAATTCATGCCATGTATAAACTGAATCTTTGAGCTTGGAACTTGCATCTGGATTTAACTGGAGGAGCTTCACACTTTATACATAAGAGAGCTTACAATTGAAAAAGCACAGAACTTGTGTGCAGATTATTCATTAAACTACGTACACTATGCGCATTTATCTTTTCTCAAGGGATCTGATTTTCCTACTCCCCTTTCTTCACACACAACTCACAATTCCCGCGGGAAAAGGCCAGTGAACCAGTTTCACACTATTTTTTGAATATCTTTTCCATTTTAGCACTTCAATTTTCACTAATACATTTTAGCTAAAAATGAATAATATCATGTACTGCACTACTGCAAAAGCGTCAAAGCATATGTATTTCTCATTTTATAGCATGTTACACAGCACAAAGCACGAAAAATACTTACAAAAGGGACATAACAAACTGTATTATGAATTATGGTGTGGGGACGTTTAAATGCCTAAAAATATAAACAAACCTCAAAACTAAAAAGCATCAAAATTGAAAGCTCAAAGTTGAAAGCTCAAAGCTCAAAACAAAAAGCAAGGTCAAAAGGAGTTAAAAGGAGAAAAGTTGAAATTGAAATGAAATTCAATAGAATCTGTGTCACATTCAAAATTCAAACCTTTGTTTTTTAGTCTTACTTTCCCCGTAGCATAAAATAGAATAGGATGGTTCACGGACACTAACAAAATACCGTAACTGTCCTAATATTGGAACGTATAACATTAACTAAAAGCTGCTGTAGATGTAGATATAGTGGACACTAGACACTCGAATCTAGACTCTAGACTCTAGACTCTAGACAGGATTGATATATGCAGACATAATGGATGTTTCATCTCACTTGAGAAAGTCTTTATAGAGCTCATACGTCTGTAGTCTGCATGGTACATGTAAAAGAGAGTGCATCTGTCAAATAGTCAAATAGAGGAAGAAAGAGAGAGCTTATTGTAAAAAGTTTTCTCTGTGGGCAGAGGAAGAACAAGAAGATTGAGAGTAAGTACGACTGATACCTCCGATCTAACCTACGCTCTTTCCTCTTTCCACTCTCCACATCCATTCTCAATTCTCCAGTTGACTTCAACTTCATCCAGTTCCATATAGATTATAGAATATATGATATAGAATATAGAACATAGAAGGCTTGGACTAAGAGAAAGGAAAAGAGAGAGAGAGACAAACAGACAGACTATTCTCCTTTTTATCCTTCTTTACTCTTCGTTCCTTTCTGCGTCATGGACCAAGTTGAAATGACTGTGATATAATATATAATAATATAATGGTGGTGATACAAGCATAGTGTTTAGTATATACGGTATATAGTCTACATAGAACGTAGTATATACTATATACAGCATGTACTATTATTATAGTACTGTTACTAGTACTACGGACCAGCATCATGGTATAACGTATAGCAAAACGTTGTGACAAGTAAGTTGTGTAGGGGTAGTTAATGTATGAAATTGTTGTATAGAATGGCGAGTGTAGATCAAGTGTGAAAATTTTGTCTTGAAATGTCGCTTTATCACAATTATATTCCAGCACTTATCTCTTTATTCCGTATTCTCTACTCTGATTTCCAGAGACAAAACCATCCGAATACGACATACAGAACACATACAGCGGCAATGATGAATCTATCAAGTACTTTACCTAACGCGCTACTCGCTACTCGAGACTCGAGATTCTAGACTCCAGGCTTTGGACTCTAGACTGCAGATTTTTTGTTTTTTCGTACTCCTCATTACTTTCATTCATCCACTCTGATTTGTAGAACCATCTTCTGAACACGATCAAGTGTCTTTCTCCTCTAAAGGACTTTCTAGTCTGTATTCTGTATACTGTCTACAGTGTAGATTGTAGAGTGCAGACACTACACAGAACACTTGCTCATTCTCCACTGCTGGTAATTCATAATAGAGCATCTACTTCATATTACTTAAAATATCTTTGTATTAAAATTGGGACAACCTCGAATTCGAACTCCAAATCCAAATCCTAAAATTTGTCCGTAGGCAACGCTTTTTGTACGCCGGTTTAGGAATCTAAATTCATTGTGGTGGATGACAACCGAATACAAATGCATTTCAATATGCATATTTCACATTTATATGTAAGCAGTATGCACTATGTACAGATTTATAGAAGGAAAAAGAGGGTGTGCACATTTGCACATGCTCACAAATATTAATATATCGGCATCGTACAAACTCTACAATCTACACTCTACACTCTACACTTTTCACCCTATTTAGATACATCTGCTCCTCCTTTTACTTTTCCTTTTCCTTTCACTTTCGCAGTTGCTTTCTCTCACAATATTCTTATAAAGGTTCGCTGTCCTCAAAATACAAAAGTCTACAAAACATTATGAATACCCGTATTCATAATGTCTCCATGTATTTTATATGGCTCTTGAGATCTCTCCAGACCATATAATATTCCATTATATGCATTGTGTAAATTTTGTCACATAATTAAATTTCAGTCAGTTGACAAAGTTAGGCACACAGTATCGTATCGTATCGTATGGACGTGTGCATATGCATAGTAGTTGAAGTTGGAAGTTGGACGAACCAAAGCCAACAACATAGAGTAGAACACGAACGAGAATGTAAATACAAATCAGAATGTAAGTCAGATTTTGGCCAGCAGCAAAATCAGCTCATCCAAAACTAAAACTAGAAGGAGTGGAGAAGAAGAACATGGAGCCAAGTTTTTGTGAGCAAGGGAGAAGAAAAGAAAGTTTTGGAATTTGAAAGAACAAGGAAGAGATCCACACCACGAGTTTTGTAGTAGAAATACTTTTGAATTTGCATCTGCATTTGCATGAGAATCAGAAGCAGAATCAGAATAAGAATGATTACAGAGTTTCATTTACACTGTACAATGTAATGTCTTGTAGTATTGTAGATTGCATTATACATGGAATAATAAAAGTAATATTGAAAATGAAAGTCATAGTATTGTCTATCACAAATGACAAGAGAAAGGGTGGAGTTTTTTTCGGGTTTCCTCACTCAGTCATCCATCCACCCATTTGTTTTTTGTTATTAACAGGATAATTAATCAAGCTTATGCACTACCTACAATACATGCATGCATGCATGCATAATAATAATAATATATATATTGAATATAGTATATACTGTCCTGAATTGCAGGTTGCACATGAAGCCTAAATGACATCCAAATCAGACGGAAGCAAGAAGCATATCAATGCCATATCATTTTTCACACAGACAACAGATACATAAAGCACATCAAAGCATAAGCCATACATATTATATTTGGGCTGTGTGAATTAAGTTGTATGCTGTATGCAGACATCAAATAGAAAATAGACCATCTCATAAAACCTCTTGCGATCCCTTTAAAAATACACATGTACTATTTCTCCATCCAGTTTTTACAGAATCTACATTCTACGATCTACGATCTAGATAGATCGGGTTCGATTTAAATTTTACATCACCAGTTGCAGAATAATGATGTTAATATTTTGACCAAACAAAGTATCAAATTAGCTCTGTTGTACGAAAAAATAACTTTAAAATTTTTACCCACATTTAAATTTGTTTCAAGCGTCACCCAAGAAGATGAAAGAGGTTTAAGGTTTTTCATCTGCCCTGAATTTTGGAATGGGCGTGATAATTTTGGGTTTGGGTTTCCTTGAACCGGCCAAAGGCATATCAATTCATTGGAGCGTAACATGGGATCTAGTGGTAATATCGTAGTTATAATGCTGAATGCTGATATTCACGCTGTTATAAATTATGGGATGTGGAATATGGAATATTATGGAACATGGGGTTTTGGAGAAGGCGAGGAAACCGCGTGTTTTCACTCTTGTGTGTTATACAAAACCTCAAGCCAAAGTGAATCAACAACGGAGCGAGAAAACCAAAGAGAAAGGGAGAAAGAGGGAAAGAGTTTGTGCCATGTTCCATTCTCTTCGAGTTTCTAGTTTCTAGTCACTCTGTCTGTACTCTGTACTCTGTACTCTGTACATAACATAAGTAGAGCGCAACTTGCTACTCCTCTGGATAAGAATGGCAAGTTTGGGGTAGTTTTGAAAAGTTGAGGCCAAAAACTCTCGCTCACTCACTCAGTTCCAACACTAGGAACAACAACAGCATACATAAGCAAAAAAAGTATTGAGGACTGTGTTAGTAAGAAGAGCGGAGAGAAAGAAAGTAGCAGAATAGATGAAACACAAATGTGGTGCACTGTAAACTGTAATGCAATATCAAAAGAAGAGGAGAAAAGAAAATACCAGCCATCTGACATCAGTCTGAGGAAAAGTTTTTTTTGCTTTCTCCTTTTTTAGCCACTTTGTTATTTGTTATACATAACATGTTAGTTGTTGGATGTTGGATGTTGGATGTTAGCTGTTAGATGAGTGGAAGGAAGTGACAAAAGGACATAATGTAACACAAGAAAACATAATATCATACCGAGCCTAGTTTGGAGACTTCCATACTTCCTCGTCGCACCCAATCCATACTTCGTTTCCTTGCAATTTCCGCATTGCTATTTCGGCGGGCTGCCACTGTATCAACTTGACTTGCTCGTCTCATTTTGATTGGATTTGATTGTTTTGAACGGTTTAATTAATCACAAATGTTACTCAAAAAATACAAAGGTATAAAGATAAAGCTTCAAAGGGGGATTTTGGAAGATTTCCCGTTGTTATCCGTATAAAAATGTCAAATTATTTATTTAAAAAAAACGTAAAATTTTCTCCTCTTTCTTTCGCCTCCACGTTGAAAACTTGTTGTCAAATAGTGAAAAATCTGGGGGTAATATAAAAAAGGATGGGGTCTTTTAATTTAAATTAACATAATTTACTACTCCATGAGCGAAGTATGTCCAAGAATAAAACAATCTTAATACGCTTTCTCTTGATATAAACACATGATTATTAAAATATATTAGCCTTATCAAAATGCTATAATAATATATTTTTTATTCACATTCTCGTTTACAGTCACTGTTTTTGTTACCTTCCGCTTTATACTTTATACTGGGCAAAGAGCAGAAACCTTTAACCTTTTGTACACAACTTGAACTATACACTATACACAATACACAGATCAACGATGATACTCGAATGAACATTGAACATTGAGCAAACGTACACATGTTCAGTCAGAGAAAAGAGGAAAATCGAAAGTCAATCACTGATCGAAATTGTCCCAAGTTTTTCTACCTTTTCTAACAAATGTACCGGGGTTTGTTCCAAAATTAAAAAAGTTTGTTCATTCAGGGTTACTAATTTGCCGTAATATATTTAGATTTTTTAGTGATACTACATTACACTATATACTATAATATACAATACACAGTAGAGAATAAAAGTCATTTGGTACAGAAAGAAAAGAGAAAAGTTTCTTAGTTTTTTTTGTTTATTCTGAATCAAATATCTAATGGATGTAATTATGAGTCTGAATTGTTCCCAATTTATCAAAGCTTTGATATTACATAAAAACCTTGAACCTTGAACTGTATTTAATTGTAGATTGTAGAGCAAGTCTCTGTCTCTTACGCATTCGTAGTTGAAGGTAAAAGAGTACAAAAATTCAACGTTTTCAATTGTTATCTGTTATCTACATTGAAGAGTGTGGTATGGAATTTTGGAACATGTCATATCTCTATTGAACCCAAAATCCAAAGTTTGTTTCAACTCTCAAAGTAAAAGGTTTCATTTTACGAGTCCCAAGTCCCAAGTCTCTAGTCTTAAATGACGTAATTTGTCACGGATTTTCCATTACTGACAAAATACAGTTGGAGTTCAAAATATGTACGACATAAGTGGATGGTCGTAGACGAAGATAGGAATTCACGTTTACTACGCCTCTTATACATATTCATTGCATGCATTTTCCAATATTCCACCTTCCATACCACATACACGTACATGAGACATTAGGCCACCAGACAAGATGAAGGAAGTAAGTGCCATTTTCTCCTCCTGTCTTCAGTTGTCAGTCTGTCGATCAAGGAAACACTTGTACCTATAATCATCATCGTTTTGAGGGAAGGGGAAAGAATCGTCAAATTTTTTGATGACACAGCCGCAGTCACCAAGACATATCTGTGCTTTTCTTTCTCTAGACTTCAGAGTCTACAGTCTGCAGTCTGCAGTCTACGTACGTCTAGAGTCAAGGAAAGCTCAAGAGGAGTTAATTGAGTTGCAACATCTTCTACCAGCTCAAATTTACGATTACTTCTTCCTCTTCCTCTCCTTTACTTTTTATATGTTACGACTTACGATTGGTAATATTTTTCTACACTTACAATGTACATGTGTGCAGCACTGTAGCCAGACCATAAAATCAACCAGCCAACAACCCACATTATTCGACTACATATTTCCCAGTAATATGGAAAAATTGGTAAAAATTTGAGCCGTTTGACATTTCCCTTCTACAAAGTTTCTCTGAGCTTTGTTTAAACCTTGAATTTGGATTTGGACTTATATTTGGACAGTGGACTTTTTTTGTAAATTGTACATAAAAAATATTCTGTGTACTTGGTTATTTTCATTTCATTGTTATATTTTCTTCCTTCTTCCCTCTGTCTTTTTATTTCTTTGCCTTGCAGTTTGAACTTTGAAATAGCTCCTCTCTTGAAGAATAACTCAGAAAAAACCCTCGTCATTTAATTATTATTTATTATACGTGCATACCAAAAAGGAAACTAAGAAAGAAATACATGGAAAGAAAAGAACGGCTGCAAAAATTAGACTTGTTACGTTTTTACTTTCTATTTTCTACACATTCCGAGTACAAAATGCCTTTAGTCGGTCTCATAATATAATATTATACCTTGTACATTATACATGTATGTGAAGAGATCTACACCAAAGATACTAGATCTGTACAATACCCAGTACTCAATGTTCAATGCTCAATACTTGTAGGAAGAATTGAAAACAGAAACTAGAAACTAGCAAAATCGGACCTGAGTATTGAGCATTGAGGATGAACCATCCTCTACATTCTACATTCTAGATTCTACAGGAAGAAAAAAGAAGCTCAAAGTTAAAAGAAACTGCATTTTCCTCCACTTTTTGGGCCCTTGCTCATGTCAGATTTATAGCTGGTATTGGAATCTGTATCGTATCCGTCTCTGTCTCTTTCTTTTCTCTTTCTCCACGTAGTTCTATCCATCTTATATCTGATCGTTAGCCTAGGTGAAACATGTTCTTTTTTCTTTCATGTGTAGACACACGTAATACAGAAAAGACTCACGATCAGCTCAGCTCATCTCATCTCGACCCATCTCGACCCATCACATACATAATACAACATGAACGTATGTGTGTGAGTGTGTGTGGGATACCTACAAACTCCTGACTGACTTGAGAAGATGTACCATTTAGGTACCATTTCCCATGAACCACCTTGACTGGCTCTGGCTGGCTCGTTTTGATGACCAAGTCTCAACTCTTGAAAATGTCTATGTGTGAACCGCTTTACGTTTCTTTCCTTTACTTTGCTCTCTCTGGTAACTGGTAATGCACAATTTAGTGTAGGAAATAATAATAATAATGGCAGTGGAGTACGTACTTTTCCTTTCCCGTCTTGAGTCTTGAGTCTTGAGTCTTGAATCTCCACTGGTTCTTTCCCACATCTTTTTCTCAATGTTAAAAATTCGAACCGACTGGCTGTACATTGTACATACATATGTATTTGTCCATACATTGTACAATTGGAGTTCATGCCACGGCCAAGACGAGCAAAAACAGGAACCCTCACGGTGCAAAAGAAAGGAAGAAACCGACCAGAGCAGACCAGTCCAACACCGTGCACAATGCACAAGCTTGTGAAAAATAACCAAGAAGAAGAGCGAGTGAGTGAGTGAACAAGAAGAGAGTAAAAGTAGGAGTAGGACATCAGAGAATCGATCGAACTTTCTTAAGATGGGCTACACGCTGTACAATGTACAATCTACAATGTACAGTGTACAGTGTACAGTGTACAGTGTGCGGTGTTCAGTGAAAGAGGGAAAAGTAGCACTGGGATGTTCAATGTTCACCGCTTACCGCTCCTTCATACTTTCCCTCCATCTAAACATACGCGTACATGTATATGGCGTGTGCTCTACAGTATGCAGTGAGCAATATGTAGAGAAGGAAGCGGAAAAAAAGATGCCGAGCTGTATCCTATCCCATTCTATTCTATTTTATTCTATTTTATTCTATTCTGCTCGGTCGTACAATGCATAAGGACCGGGAGAATGAACGAACTGTTTTCCCCACTTGCAATATCTCTCTCTTCCTCTTCCCCTTTCTCTGACTCTCATCCCTTCTCTCTTTTCTCTGTACTTTGTGAGGGGCTGAAACTTCCTCTATCTCTCTGTTTCTCTCACTGTTCCGTTACATTCTCCAACTCCACACTCTACACTCCACACTCTACATTATGTTCAAAACTCGAGTCATTGCATGTAAAACCTTTGAATGCGTATCTCTGTCTTTTTTGGACTATCATCTCAAATCTTCAGTTTGCATATTGCACACACACAGACGTACAGTGCGAATAGCAAGTACAATGTGCAATATAAAAAAGTGAGCGAAGAGTTCTGTAGATCGACTAGAGATCCAGAGATAGAAAAATGGAGCTGAAAACTCTGAAAAGAATGCGAATGTAGGAGGAATTTCTACCATCCAAACCAAACCAAACTCTACAATAACATTCAAATACCAAGTCATGTGAGGCCAGAGAGACCAGAGTTTGAGCACTGAGCAGTTGGAATGTGGGTAGTGGGTAAAATATCCAGCCACAGTCCAACAATCCAGCAATTGGAATTGAACTATCGTACTACAGAGTCCGTTTTCTTTTATTCTCCTCAAGTGTGGAAAACGGTCTATAATTCTCTTCTAAACGACGGGACAAAATATTTCTAGGAAATCTTTTCCAACTATCTCCATTTTAAGTACCCGTTTTCCGCCCTCAAAATGTGAATGGGGTTTTATAGATTTTAGATTTTATCTCTTTTTTCCATGCTCCATGCCCAATGCCTTGTACTTTCATACATATCTGCCTAATGCTTATAACTGTCTAAAAACTAGCCTCATCCTCACATCCTCCCCCGCACATGCATATTTTTACATTTTTACACAAATTCACAAATATCACCCCTCTAAACTCTAAACTCTGAATCATTCAAACATACTTTACTTGTACGTTGTACGACAGCCACTTTGACCTCATACACCACACAAAACGACCACGAAAAATAAAAAGAACATTCAAAGTAAACCTCACATTGGTAGCCATAAACACTTCTCTTTTTTGTGTACAGTACACACATTGTTTTTTGACCAAAACAGATAGGTGAATCCAACAATACGTAGGTCACAGGTCACAGTTCAGAATCCACATAGTCTAGAGTCTAGAGTTTAGAGCCAGAATGCTTTGAATATTTCATACGTAAAACTTTGTGCGAGGCTCGCACCAAGTGTTCTTCATCATTTATCACACAGCAAAGACAGGATACAAAACTAATAATAAGTAACATTTCTTACAGTTTGTTTGGGCTTAGCATCCAGTGCAACACTCAAAAATGATGACATTATGCATATAAATAAGGGTAATTAAAAATTATGGCGACCACAACGAAGGAAAATGTCGGAGCAAGAAGTTTTTATTTGTCTTTGGTCTTCTTCACCTGAGATTTCCTCATAAATAAATAGCTCACTTTCTATATGTATGATGAATACAAATGTAAAAGTTAAGCCTATCCCTATTTCTGTCTGTATTTGGATCTGAATTCATGAAACAGCAAAAGAGATTTGTGGAATGAGCTTGCAAAACTTTTCCACTTGTACATATAATGGTATGTATATCAAGAGTGAATTAAACAACTGCTAATTGTACAAAATACAAAATTCAAAACAGTGTAGATTGCAGATGCTTTCAAATGGTCCAAGGGCTTACAAGATTTAATGTACATGGATAAAGCAGGGATTTTCCATCTTCCATCTTTTCCATCTTGTATGTATGCTCCTGCTTTTTCACCATTTTCCTTTTTACACATCCACTATTGTCACTATTGTATTGATATTTTTATTGCTGCTACATTTAGAATTTGGATTTAGATCTCAAGTACATTGGTTTTTTGGTATATAGTATTCAATATAAAAAATACCGGTAGTTTATTTTCCTTTAAAATACTTTCTACAAGGGAGAAAGGGAGAAGAAGAGATTATTAAGAGTAAAGTCAATGGACATGAACCTTTCTAATGCTAGGGCCAGAGCCAGAACCAAAAACTACAAGGAAAATAATGGACATTTCCTTGTCAATTATTTCCTTGAGAGTGCTTAAGAAAGTGCACAGTGCTTTACTGAAATGGTCAGTTCTTTCTCACTCACTCTGTCTCTGCTTCTGTGTTTCTCTGCTCCATCCCCGCGTTTTAACTTTTTGCCCTTATAAAAATTAGAGAAAGTACATTTGATGGTTCAAGTTCTAAATGCCTCCAAATCCCGGTCTCACTGTTATCGCACTGTCCCTAGTTTTTTTCTATTTCTATTTTCCGTTCTTTTTATTTGATCAGTGCAAAGTATTGCACATTGTGCACGGTGTCCTATAGCATTGTTCGTTTGTTCTGCAATGTTATAGATTGTAGATTGAGGAAAAGACAGGTCAGTAAAATAATAATAGATAAGTTGACCAAAAAAATTAAAAAAGGCATAACAAACTACATCTAAAATTGACTGATAAACTGTGTTGTGTTGTGAAAATGTATTGCAATTTACACGACTCTTTTGTTTGTTTAATTGTTTACATGCCCAATGCTCTATCCAAAATAGCCATCTTAAATCTCTAGTGTCAGTTTTTAAATTCATTGACTAACTAGTAACTAGTAACTAGAGGTAAACAACTTGGTAAAGCATGTAAACAAAAACAATAAACAATAAACAGTCTTACTTCAATCTACATATGTTTTTTATTCATGTATTTTGTTTTGATTTTGTACATTCCATTTTATCCTCCAGTAAATTGAAAACACTGATAAAAAATTATCCAATGGATTGCTGGGACTAACTGGAGCCGCATAAACAAACTAGAAACTAGCAACTAAAGGGATCATCTGTTGGCTACAAATAATTGCATAAGCACACTTTAAAAAAACCTTGAAAACTAAACTAAAGGAAAAAAACTATTACGCTTCATCAAAATAAAAACAAAAGGATAGATGTAATATTAAACATTGCATTTTAATGTAATCCTGAATTATACATATTTTGATATGCACAAAGATAATAGATACTAGATAGATGTCTATATTGTGTATCTCATCGGCTGGAAAGGACTAGTAAATAAAAGTCCAAGTCCAAGTGCAAATGCAAGCAAATGTTGGTTCGTGCGCATATTTTCTCTACATTATTCAGTGTTCATGCTGTGTGGTGCTCTCAAATATGACAAGTACGACCTCTGTATATTGTATATTCTGCGTCTATTGGTATGTGTATAAACTGTACATTCTACATTGAAATTTATGTACTTGAGTAAACTGGACTTTGGAGAGAAGACGCAATTTAGTTAACTAGCCAAAGCCAAGAGTCAAGATGAGACACAACTCAAGTAGAGTAGCTAATTATAATTACCATATACCATACATTTCAATATAGATGCATACCACTGCCAACTATAACTTTTAGTACGATAAATGTAACATTGAATATTGAATAGGATAAATGTGTATAATATTATATCAGTATATTACATTAAGTAAAGGTAAGTCGATAAATAATATCTAAAAGTCAAAGTAGTCGTTTCACAAGATTATCTCTATCTTTACTTACTTATTTATTTATTTATTTATTTATGGGGTATAAGTATATTTACGAGTATATGTACATATTTTTGGTGCTCTGCTCGTATTTCGTCACCAGGCTTGGTCTTGTTTTTGAATCAATAATAAATATTAAATAATAATAATAATGAGGAAAAAAAGTCAAAGTCAACACGAAATGGTGTTAACATTTACAGACTGGTGCGATGTTTCAAGTTTCAAGTCGTTACAAAATTTTATTACACTTAATAGAGCATTGTGTTTTGTGTATTGTGTATTGTGGATCGCTTATCGCAGTTATTATGCATTCTGATTTTGACTTGTGACAAAATAAAAATATTACATGTACATTGTACACGTATACATACACACTACACATTATGGATTTATGTAAACAAAACCTTGTGAGGTTTGTCTACTCTTTATAAAATAATGTGGTGATTCCGGTCTATCTATCCAAATGACCTTCCTGTAAACTTTACAATGTACACTATACATTTGTACATGATACATGATATCTGCATTACATAACTTTGACTAAGAATGGTTGGTGACAGTTCAACATTCAACACTGGTTGAAAAACTTCAAAACTTGAACTTATTCGACGTTAAAAAAATTTGAAAATGCTGTACGTTTTTGTTTTGTCTCATGATCAACAATGGTGGAATAATAATGTAATTCCTGCTTCTTAATTTTAAAATACGACGTGAATCATTTATTTTATGTACAGAAGTAATCATGAGACACTGAGTAAATTGGAGCATAATATAATATTTATTAATATTATACGGAAGCACTTCATAATACAATCACTGGTCAAAAGGATATTTTCTAGAAAAATCAAATAGTCTTATCTATCCCGATGGCCGTAGATTGTAGATTGTAGAAGTTACAAAGGAGAAGAATAGCAAGTTTCCGTGATTTCTTATCCCTCTACTTTTTGACTCGTGTTGCTGAACAATCATTACTCATCATTCATCATCATTACTTTTAGGTCCAAAAGGGACAAATATTAAAATTCTCCAACACAATACTGCTACAATGGATAATTGACAATTGACAGTACAAAATAAAATCCTCTACTTGGTTTATCCGAATCATGGGAAATTACGTAATCATATGATAATTCTATCACGGGTGACTATTGACTATTGCCAATGGAGTATTGACTATGCTCAATGCAGTACAGAACTTAATATTCATATTATAGCGTCTAACTTGCAAGGAGCCAACCATCAAATATCATCAAAGTACAGAGTAAAACTACATGAAATAATATTATAGTTTGTAGTTTTTATTTTGTCTGCTAGTAAATGAGTAAATACATTGATTTGCAAACTGGGAATTGGCAATGAGTACTGGAACTAAGACTGAAACACGATGGGATTAATGGAGGTGGAGGTAGAAAAAAACTGAATCCCTCTTGTTACTTGTAAACTTAACACAATACTCCTAATACCCCTAATACCTACTACTTATAGCCTATAGCATTACATTAGATGAAATGAACAAAAACTAGTCTCAAATGAACAAGTATGGTCGTATCTAAAATCTAAACAATCCTCAAGGTTAAACCACACCATACCAAACCATACCATAGCAGATACTCGGATACAAAGATGTACAGTGTACAATGGACATTGTATATTATGTAAAAGACAATTTATTTTGTGCATGTACAACTTACAACGTGCAGTGAACAGCGTACATAGAGTGTGTATCCAAATCATATTCAGAACAGAAATGAATAAATAAATATATACCAACACCATTAAGAACTAAGACTCGAGAAATCAAATATACAACAACTCTTCTATTTTAAATATTACTTGGAATAATAACAAGTATTTTTTAGCGTTTAGCATCTACGACCGTCTACAATGTATAATTTTTAATTTCTAAGCAACGTATAATACCTAGTTGATAGTAGGTATTTTAGTGGTAAGTTACATGCATTCTTACAAGTTGGAAGTAGAATGATAATAATTACGGATTACCACTACACAGTATATAGTATATAGTATATAGTATATAGGTGGTTTAGAGTATACACTATATGCTGAATCCTCTTAGATATTTTCTATCACATGGACGATAAATTCACATTTGAACTGGCATCATATTAACATGCATTATCACAATGGTAGTTCTGGTTTAGGTTCTGGTTCTAGTTCTATCACTATTCGCCAGTCTTCTTCTCTCTAGTGCTCATCATATTTTGTTTAGTTCTGGGTACACTTTATGCATACCTGTGTATTGTGTGCACACCTATTGATAGAACATATTGAGCATAAACATTAAACATGTTGTACACTGTACATATTTGTGCACATTGTCCTGTGTGATGTTATATAACAAAATTAAAGCATCATATATTATGTAATCCAACATACCTTTTCTAGTTTATAATTCACAAGCATTGGACTGAACAATTGGTGTGCTTATACATTATACACATGTACATAAAATCATACATCTGCATTTAGTGTAAACTCTAGTATAGACTCTCTGTCAGTATGGCATCTTATATCATACAAGTAAATTCCAGATTTTACCGTGCATAGAGTATACTGGTGCTGTGACTGGTTCTGGTTCTGGTCCTGATGCTGATGAAAATGGAGATGAGAATTTCACTCGGACTGTTGTCTAGAGTGTAGAGTAAGCAGTGAGCAAACAGTCGGTTTTACCAACTATCAACTAGCAGAGCAACCAGTGTATTCCTATATTTGCACGTATTAGCACGTACATCATATCTTATTTACAAATGTACAATCTACAATGTACAATATACAGCCGCATTTACAATCATAATCATCCATGCATGAATCCTAAATCCCCAGTATCACCTGTCTGAATTGCATTCATACAAATGGATTCCACGGGGCACACGATACACGATACAAAATATGAGTCTCACCTAACCAAACTAAACTGAACTAATCCAAACCAAACCAAGATCAATTTTACATTTGACTCACAGATGTGTAATGTGTAATGTGTAGCCAAATACCAAATACCAAAACGAATAGGACACCATGACACGGAATAAAATGTATCCAAACCATGTAGCCTCACTCTTTTCATATTACATATTATGTACTTTATTTAACTTTACTTTACTTCCTACCACATTTCACGTTTCATACAACATGTGTACGCAATGAACACACTACACTGAACATTGTACATTCAAAAACCGAAAAACACATTAGAGAATTAAAATACACTTGTGGATTGTGGAGCAAGAAAGAATGTCACGTGTTATGATATTTTAGTCAGATTTAATCTACAATTATACAGATGACAGATGACAGAGTTATGTGAATGCAATTGGCAATTATTATTAAGCTTGTACCTTCTTTTGCATAGTCATAGTTTGATCAAAAATCGAAACTGAAATTGTAAATTGTAAAGAAGAACGGGATGAAAATACAATATTAGAGCTCAGGAAGTAAGAAACTGGAACATGGAATCGTCGTGATGCCATCCCATTTGCAGGCCATAAAAAATATGATGTGTAAAGAACACATAAAAATTTGAATAAATGATAAACTGTATTTCAGTTAGCCAAACTCAGACTAATTTTGGTCCGTGTACATTGTACATATTCAAATTGTATACCTATAAACATTATCACATTTACCCATTTCCATTTCCATTTATTATATAAAAGGCAAAAAGATTATTGTGATTATATTTTATGATGGACGATTATTAAAAGAAACCGACTCGGATTTATGACTAATTTGGTTCCAGATCGCAGATCCCATTACATTACATTACAAATTACTGCTAACTGGCATAATTCTGAATTTGGAAGGTAGATACAGGAACGCCGTCGCCGCCGTGGTCGTCGTTACCACCTAATTTTATTCTTGTGCCCATTGTCACATATTCCAAGAGTAACGCATGAAACCAATACCGTTCCATTCCATTTGCAGAACCAGAGTATAAAAACGCACACAAACACACATGCACAATGGTAACTTATATACGTTCAAACTGGAGTTTAAGCGTTCAGGATATTTCCAATTTCCAACACATTTGCACAAAACAAATGTGTTTCCAACTAGCCCGAACGGTGTACGCTGAACGCATTCCTCCCTGTATGCGTATTGTGTATTTACTCGTTCTCATAAATGGCAATGACATGCGTTTACAATAAAAATTCTGCCTCATTTTTTTCTCCTTCCTCATCGAGGTAACATCCATGTGTAGATTGTAGAGTGTAGAGTGCCGAGTGTACAATGCTCAAATAGGCTAGTAAAATCCACATCTACGATATTCTATTACACGCACACACGTTTTCAACTGCTGTTTATCTTGTTTATACAGAATCACATTTTTGGTTTGGTCTGGTCTGGTTTGTATCATTCAGCACGATGAAAACGGTACAAACGGTGCAAACTACAATCTACAATCTACAAACTGATATGAAGTGACGGAGGAGAAGCCGAAGCCCAAGTGGATGTGCTGCATTGATAAGTAGACAAAGATCCTCCCACTACACACTACACCCATGTGTATAAATAAATATACACTATACACACCAGACGCGTACACACACACACACGCATTCACTATCCAAACTCCAAACGCACGTTTTCGGTTTGTCACAAGCACAGTTGAAGAGAATTTGCATGTACTCTTGTTTGTATGTACGCGCGGATTTACAATCTTCATTTTACACATACATTTCAAAATATATTATACACTTGTACAAATAACTTGCATTCTAGTAATGCATCCTCTATTATACTTTTTTCTGGTATTTTCCATTGTACATACACACATACATTCATATGGTGCGTTTGTGGATACTCTAACAACGATAAGGACGGGAGAACCGTATCAGTTTTTCTGCGTCTATTTTTAGATCTCATGTAGATACATATTACATGCTAGATTTATTATATCTACGCATACTACTTACATATACAAGAAGCATGTAAACAGTCAGAAACCACGTGTATCTTCCCTTCCATTTTATGTCCTGTCGACTCTACGCTCTACACTCTACACTCTACACTCCACACTCTAGACTATATTATTATGTATTATACTGTCGAATAGAGTACAAAAAATTGAAAGTAATAATGCGCAGAACCAAAAGAACCCAAAATAGTAAATAACTAAAAAAGTAGTTGCGGAAATTCAGGAATTCAATTCAATTCACTGGATATTTTTTTGTATTTTTCAGGAAAACAAGAAAATAGAAAACGGAAAGGGACTAAAAAAGTTTTAAGTACTTTTTGTCAGTGATTTTTGGATAGCAAGTCAAGCCTTTTCCTTCCTTTTCTTGTCTTGTCTTGAGCCTTGCATCTTGACATGACACTAAAAGGATGGAATCTGTCAAATGGTAGGAAAAAAGAAGATACAGACACGTACAAAATACATGTAATACGTATTATGTAATATGCAGTAGACGTATGTAGAATGTAGATACATATTTTTATGTTGTGTTCATCCGCAAGTTTAAAATCTGTAATCCATATAACATGAAGTACATGGTATTCCATTTTAACTTTTGTTTCTTCAAAAGTTTTAAAGCATCTTAAGTCTTGAGTCTTGAATGTTGAATGTTGAAGAGTTGAACATTTATGTACGCACTTTTATGTACTCTTCTTTTCATTCTCATTCTCATTGCTTATTGCTGACATGAATACTGGATACAGATTAGACTTTGTAGCAAAAGGACCGACAGACAAAATACAAAATACAAAGTATCAAGTAGAAACGGACGATGAAAAAGGATTCATTTCCTTGACATTCATGTGTGTGTGTGTGTTTTCAGTATTTAGCAAACTTCCAAGAAAAACAGTGTGCCGGCTTGTTGATAACGAGAACAAAAGTAGTGCCCGCCACCCACCCACTTGAAGAGAAAGTCATTTTTCTTGATCAGGATTTCTTTCACTTTGAAATTTCCTACATGTAAAATTTACAATATTTAGGCGTATTCCAGATTCTAGACTTTAGACGCTAGACTCTAGACTGTGGAAAATGGCGCCTAGAAAAGTTTAGAAGCTTTCTAAATACTTGAATTCATCCCTCTTAAACAAAAATAGTGAGAATTTCATGGGCCATTTTCCAACTGCAATTCCAATTCTGACTTTGAATTTGAAAATATAAAGTGTGTACGGGCTAAAATTTTTGCACCAATGTATCAATATGTATTTTGCTCCTTTTTGACTCTGACTCTGAATCCTGACTGGATTTTGCAACTCTAACTTCTCAATTCTCCATTCTCAATTCTCAACTCGTAATCACAATAGATGATCCAAGTTTGAAAAGATTACAACTTTACACATTAATCCAGAATCCGGACTCTTTTCCCCTCAACCTCCGAATTCCATATAATATTCACAGTGTACAATCTACACATCTACACACCCTCCCAAAACATGTTCAATGTTCACAATTCACAATGCACAGTACGTAGTGATATGATCTGTACATGAATGCAAAATTTAAAACTTGTATCGTACCCTACAAATTTCTACCAGAGTACAAAGCACAGTTGTATTATACACAACACATTACACTCGATTCTCAATTCTCAATACTCGACTAAATAAAGTAAACTTGACAGTGTTATACACAGGAGTTGTACTTTTGTAGTTTGTGTTAGGGCAGTAAAACTCAAATTACGTTGGACTTGTAATTTATTTCATTTCAAGTTTCCTTCGATCCTTCGATCGAAGCAAAGTCACTCTCCGTCCTTTATAGAACCAAGGCCCAAGAACCAAGAAAATCAAGAATAAGGAATCTGCTACCTTCCTTCCGTCTACTTCCCGTTTGAAACTCTGGGTTAAATTACTCGGCGGAAATTTGATACTCAGATTATCAAATGGAGACATGCTGTGTTTTCTAATTTTTTCTTTCACCCCATGTTCTGCATCCTATATATATTATTTATCCCATGTCTCCGACCCGCATCAATCATATTATCCTATATGCAACATTTCTTTTCCAAGGTATATTTTCTCCTTTTCTGTTCACCCACCATAGTACACATGATAAAAATTATATTATGGAAAAAACGATCTACGACTGAAAAGGGCACGACAAGACAAGATTGTGTTTGTCATTTCACGTGTTTTTAAATTGGGAATTGTGTAAAGGTTTTTTTGGGTTCTTTACACTGCATTTCCACCCATTTTTCTGCAGAAGGTAACTCAAACAGTGACTTTACGATTACCTTTTTACGATTTGATATTTCACATATCAAAATATAAATTAATGTAAAAAAATATTCCATTTGAAAATGTGAAAATGGAATGAGTAAAAGTAGGCGACATGGACGGTTTAATCTTACCTGAGTTACGCAAAAGTCTAGCTTATCTATATCCACAAATTGAAAGACACACGCAGAGCATGAGTTGTTAGCTGTTCCCTTGTCTTCTGTTCGCGACGTAAACAGTAAAAATAAAAGTAGACTTGTTTTAAGTGCCTACTAATTATTGAAACAAGTAACTGTCTTGACTTGACGTGACTGACGAGCTGGAACGACGGTGAAGAAATAAGTGAAATGTCAGTCAACACTTTTGGTGTGTGGATGTAGTGTGTACAAAATGTAGATAAATGTAAATAAACAAAAAAAAAGAACACGGTACACGTTTCACTCTTTCAGCTGGAGAGACACACAGTAAAATGGGACAGATGAAATAAAAAAAAGTGGACCACTTTGTTATTTTATATCGTCTTTTCCTGGAAATTGTAATTTGTAAGAACGAGATGAACACTCCAAAAGCCAAACTCTAAACTGGTAAACAAAAGGCTAGAAGAACCGACGACGGAGCAACTCAAATTGAAACTGGAACAAAAACAAAAACTGATAAAATTGAAACTGAACCGACGGTTGATTCTCAACTCTGGATTCTAGACTCTAGACTCGAGATGCTAGATTCTAGATTCTGGATGTTGGCTTGAAGATAGAAGACGTAGGAAAAACACACTAAACTTCTTGTTGTGGAAGTGGACTCAAGCGAACGAGTCAGTAGACAGTAGACAGTGTACAGTAGATGGGAGCAAGTGGAAGAACAAGTGAGCTGAGAGAAGATCACACCACGAATGAGGAGTTGCGAAAAGAGGAAAGAGGGAAGCCACTCTTCGCTGTATGCTGTATACGGTATACGGTATGTAAGTATGATGTACCACGTAGCACGTTCAGCGTACACTCATATCCCATATCTCGCTCTCTCAAGTCTCTAGTCTCTAGGCTCTGGTCTCTAGTCCAATCCAATGTTGAATGTTGAATACCTCCACAACTAGTCAAAGTCACAGTCACAGTCACACTTGTATTATAAAATGCCATATATTTTTTTCTACACAATGTACAATGTACAATACACAATACACAATACATAATACACAATTCAGTCTCAAAGTCAAACCAAACCAAGTAGAAAAAAAACATGGGACGAAGAAAAAGAAGATAGAAGAAGACACATCATGATCATGATCATGTATCTTTTTATTTTTCCCTATACGGACTTTTTATTACACACAAATATAAAAACCTGTAAAATACTGGCAGCATTTCATATCATCTCAGTCTCGTTCTCATTCCAAATACTTGTGTATTGAGTATGTAAATAACTACATGCTTAAAGTAGACCCAAAACGTTGTCTTTCATCTTTTTCTTAAGACTTGAGACGTTGCTCTAAAAATTCATGCAGTGCCACACATCATATGTACATACTTCTGACTTGATATTATTTATGCTAAGGACTTACGCACTATGTAAACTTTTAAGTGTATCAAAAAATGACATAATACATAATAAATTATTATATACATATGTGTAATACAGTATTATACGGTATATAGAGAAAAGACGCACATTTTATGATTGGCTGGCACCGTGTTAAATGATATTGTGATATTTTAGATATATTGCATATGGTATACTGTATTTTGAATAGTGTATATTGTGTATGTAACGCATAAAAAATGCACACACTTGTACGTTGATGATGATAAGTAAATGTGTCGTGCATCGTGTATGTACATCATGGATCCGGTGTGTGTGTGTCTGTGTGTGTTAGTGCACCTATGTAAAATGTAGATATACCTTTAATTCTGTGCATCTCATTCTCATCAGCCCCGTGTACACTGTACAGTATACAGTTTTTACACTGACTTGTGAGACTACGCATAGCAGGCTGAGTTCATTTCATCCAGTGTTCAATGTTTAGTGTTGGAAGTCAAATGAGGGAGAGAGACAGAATTTGGCTGTTTCCATAATGCAGAACACTGAATACAAAATACAAAATACAAAATAATATGCAATACACAGACAGACAGAGAGCGAGTTCACGGACCTTTGGACTTGGTTTTCATCCCTCTTACTCTTTCTCTCTCTTTCTCTTTCTACATCTCTAGGTTTGTGTGTGTACGTGTATGTGTGTCCTCTGTGTTTCATGTATTTTCATCAATAGCCCTCAGTGTTCGTTCAGTGTCAGTTCATCTCCGTTCATGTCGTCCCATGTATTCTCCTTTGGATCTTATTTTACATCATATCCATGATGGCAAACTCTTATCTCTTTCAAATTTATATTCTTTATAAATGTTTCCATTTTCTATACTCGATACTTTCTACCCTATACCATATACTCTATACTGTATACTCCAGTTGCTCATATGCATCGTCGTAACTTATGCACAATCTTTACAGGATGACATCCCAATCTTCTCCCTTTGTAAATAAATGTTATGCCTTCATATATGCCAAATGCCTAAAACCAATACCCAATACACAATAGCTTTACCAGTTCCAGTTCCAGTTCCCGTTCCAATAGTCATTTAAAAATTCAACATTATCGTTTCTCATCTGAATTGTGAACAATTTGTGTTTTTTATCATACCAGACCAGGATGACAAAATCTTGAGTCATCTATCATGTGTAGAGAAAATGCTAGTGATATTTAACATTTGACTGACTTGTGATCTCTAAGTTCATAACCCTGGAAGTTGAAAAGTGAAGATTAAACTAAACCAACAACACGATGGCTAATGTTGATGCTTTATCTTTCCAACTGCTTGCACCGACAGGTCATTTGACTATTGATTATTGAACAACTATATAGGGAATATGCATGTATATACAAATTATATCCCCGTTTCATGGGGTTTTCCACATTTTTGTTTACAAGATTATTACACAAAAATGCAAATGTATTTTTGTTTAGACTCAAAAGTGATTATTCTTATGCTTATGATGTACAAAGTTTGATGAGCAGAGGGCATAGTGAGGACAATTTATCACTTATAATGCATAATACGGTTTTTATCATTTTTTACACTCTATATTAGTATACATATATCTGCATACGTACATAGTAAATAGATATTCTCTGTGTAAGATTCTATGCAAAGGTAATTAGTAATTAGTAAAACACGATAAAACAGTAGTAAAAGTTACCTAGACGTTACCCATATTTCATATTCCACATTATACACTCCACCCTCCACCCTCCACACAGATATTCCATACTCATGTTTTTTCAGAGGAAGATGTGGATTGAAAATTACACTGTGAACCATGGGATGATGCAAATTTACTCGATAATTGCAACTGCGTGTTTACATAAAAACGCATGTGTCAAACGTTTTGAACGTAAAGTGTAATATTTGTCGTTTGTGCCATTGTATTGATGATTGATGATTGGTGATTAATGATTTGACTAGAACTAACTATTCTCACATATCACATGGACTAGAAAATTTCAAAAGTGTTTTTTGTACACTTGAGGCTTGAGGCTGATTTGTGATTTGAGTAAAAATATTTTCCATGATTATGATTAATATTTCATAGTTCAAAATCCCAAATAACAAATAATGAATGATAGCAAACTGGGACTATTTTAATTGGGATTTATTATGTTTATATCTCACACTATCTGATATTGTGCTTCTCGGAATGTAATTTTATTACAGTGTTGTAATTATAAAGCTGATAATGATAATTGCAAGACAAAACGGAATATAGGATATAGCTCCAAAATAATTCCGGTCTTCATTTGATTTGATTACTGTTTATAGCGAGCATTAATGCCCATGCTCATCAAATGATGTGGCATTAGTGATTGGATGGAAAATCAATTGAAGTCACGAGACAGCTGGAATTGGAACTGGAACTGGAACTCGCGGATCTCGCAAAAATCCCAGAGAGTTGCATAATTGTGCTGATGCGGATCCACCAGCAACCAGCTGCCAACTACATACTTGAATACATACGTTCTGAATGCAGGTTAATCCCCAGCCCAAACTTGTGTCCCATTCACTTGACACGAGAGACTAGAGACCAGAGATTCTAAAAGGGTAAAACGTATTCAGTGTTCAGCATTCAGGATCCAGACACAGGCTCAGATCAAGATCCATCAACTCTGGAGAATGAACGTTTACCGACCGAAAAGAGGAGAATCATCAAAGTTTTCTATCCAGTTGTAGTCCCATAGTAATAGCGTGTGTATATTGGATATTACACAGCTTCATATAAAATATGAACTATATGAAGATAAACGAATGTAAACTACTGTTAAAGTGTGTATTTACTCCGTAGATCCATAAAAGAATTAGTCATATTGCAGAGCGTATTATTATCGTGTTTATGCATTTTTTATTTATTGTGGAGATGTACTAAAATTGACTGCGTACATTGAGTATTGAGTAGTAGTGTTTTCTCAGTCTATAACCTACAGATTATTGATAAACAATCTTTTATTCACTTTCTACGTCTCAGGTTAATCGAGATGGTATCAACACACATATATCATATCTTATTTTATTACAATTAAAATGTTAATTTGAACATTATTAACATACAAGTACATGTACACTCTGAAAGTAGATTCAACTTTTAGCCCATCTGAACACGTTTAATTGCAGTATAACTTCGAAAAAACATACACATTATTTTTGTATGTAGAAAATATCATGTATTTAGTTTAAAAAAAATTGAGTATCAGTATTAGCTAGAGTCTAGAGTGCACCGGGATTCTAAGCCTTCTAGTTTTTAGTGTAGTGTTAAGCTTCACTAAATTAGTATTAGAGTATTAGAGGATGCAAAAGCAAGGTTGTCCGCAAATAACGAGTATTTTAAAACCATCCAGCGAGTCACCAACCCAACTAAATGGAAGTATTAATAAGCAATTCACGTGCACCATCTTTTACATTGGCTTAAAAACCCGCTCAACTTTTTAGTGCCATTAATTTTAATAAGCAATAAACCGAAATGGAAAATATTCTGTACGTTGTACATATATTGACTTGTGTGCTTTAGAGTCGATCTTAAAAGGTCTGAATTTGAATTTTCCCTAGTGTTCTTTGCCTCTGTACTCTGCTTTGCTTTCCTCCTTTGAGCATTAACATTTCACCAAATCTAATTAAACGAGCCCGTACTTTCTACTTTCTTTACAGTCCAGTCCAATCCAATCCAATGTAGTCAGTGTCCATTGGGCAGGTTTAATGGATTCAGCCAAGCCAAATCAAATGTCATGCCAGTTTTGAACGGTGACTTATGACCTATGATTTCCATAATTTAAATCAATTTATCCGCACTTTCCTCATTTGTTACTACTGAATGTTGGAAGTCGGATGTCGGATGCCAGAGACTGAAACACTTTGTCGCCGCTTTAAACTTTTCTGTCCCCTTTCAGTTCCAATCCTCTTGGTTCATAATTACATTTGCAAATTTCCTACGCGACAGCTTAAAATTTATAATGCATCCGTTATTTTTTGTACGAGCAATGAAAAATGTTTTCGTCTAGATACTCTACACTCTATACTCCAGATATCCCGGAATCAAAGTATAAAAATGCACATGTATATTGTGTATTGTATTATACTACAAATTGTACACTGTACAAACTTTTAATCCACTGGTTAAACCTGACATTTCTCCTTTAAAATTCCTCTCAGTTGCACTAATAAGAATAACTATAACAATCTGTCAGTTTTACTCCTTCATTTTGTTTTTTATCCACCTTCTTAATACTGCGTTCTTAAAATGTAGATCCTGTTAGAATTTATTCACAGCAGACCCCGTATACTGTAGTTATATTCTCAAAGGAATTACTACTTGTTTACGTGTTACTTGTTTATTTACTGTTCAGCCGAAACAGAGAAACAGAAAACAAGCAAATAGCCCAAAATGTGTAATACATACTCGCAGAAGTTATTCATGTACATGACTTCGTGCTGCAACTTATAATTTCAAACTTGAAACTTGATTGAATGGAACCGAACCGGTCTCAAAATTGTAAACGTGCGTTTTGTAAGACGGAAGACGGAATTGTGAATTATCATACTTAATAATCATGCGTAATACCCATAGTACACAATTTGATGTAGAGAGAGAGAGAGAGAGAGAGAACGAGAGATATTTATTATTCTCATTCATAATTTATAGCTTGCAATTTAATCTAGATATCATTACCATTATTGTTTTATTTTTAGAACAGTCCACCTGCACCTTTTAAATATTCTAATACTGATGAGAAGTTTGATTCTATTTTGAGAAGTCGTGATAAAAGGTGAAAGCTGAGTGTATCTCCTACATTCTACAGGTACATACAATGTACAATATACAACATACAATATACACTGGAAATATTAGTCGTACACGCATAGTGCTGTAAAAACAATAATTAATAATACGTTTAAAAATATTATGCATGTTATTCTCGGTTTATAATTGTATTCAGATTCATATTGACAACATGACTTGTTGTATGCTGCTTGTCCTCTTCAGTTATTTAAGAACCAGCACGTAACGCACATATGCATGACAGCAACATGATGCAATATTATTACATATTATAATGTTTTATAGTTTCATAAGATGGTGGATCTGCAGACAGTAGAAAAAACAGTCGTACGTACTACAATACATATTTACATGCAGTCATAATAATAATACTCGTACGTGGAACCTTACGAGTATAAAAAATACACGTTTTGGCTTAGGTGTCTACTTGTGGCAGTGGCAATTTGCAGTCTCGACTTGTTTTTATGCATATATGCCAAGACATCTATATGCATACGGTTGTGTGTGTGTATGTGTGTGGTTTTGCACGCCTTCGGCTTAAGCGAATAAATACTGTAGAATCTTCAAGTGTGAGCAAAGGAGTGAACTACGCCTTATTATTATTATTATTATTATTATTATTATTATTATTATTATTATTACTATAAGAATGTCTGCGTATACTGCTCTTTTTACCTTTTCAATGTGCAATGTTCAAGAGCACACACAGCAATAAATACCAAACACAACACACACATGTATATTTTTGACTGTTAGTTTGACCGGATAACCTCAAAGCCCGTAACGTGGAATATTTTAAAACATAAAGACTCAAACAAATAGAAAATTTTAGCGCTGTGTATATAGTATACATTGTTTAGGTTTGAGGATGAACATTCAAGACGGTTGCAAATAAACACGTAAATAGGAAATAGGCAACATTTGTACAAACAAACAAACACATGTAAAATGTTCTATTTTCTGTCATGTGTGACACATACTCAACTTTTAATACCTGATTCAGTTATTTTCTGTTAACTAATTGTTACCGCTAGTTGGAGATATATTGATAAATGATACAAAATAAAACATAATTGACATGTGTGCATGTGTTAGAAATTGTGATGAAAATAATTGCAAAATCGGTGAATCGGATTTTATTTCACTCTTCTTTTTCCCTGAATCTGTAGAATATTTTGCCTTTTGTCATGTCATGTTCTTGTACCTGTTTTGTTTTAGCTGTGAAGGTAGTTGACATAAGCTTTAGAAAAATTCAAATTCAAACTTGTTTGTATTTTGAATTTTGAGCACATCGTGTGTTTCCCACTATTTTATGTAATTTAATGTTTATATGTTAGTTTTTCTATCTCCATCGCATTCACTATTTAAATAATTTCATTAGATTATAAACTTTTGCTACTACTAGTATTTTTCAGTAGTTCACAGTTTATGATGGAACTTGGAAAATTATAAATCTAAATGCTAAAACACACTTCTGTCGACGGGTCTACAATCTACAAACCTTTATAGATGTATGTAAAATGTACAGTGTACAGTGTAAAGTGTACACGGTATATTTATCCATGGGAAGAAGTTAAGTCTAGAAAAGCCCGAAGGAAAAAAAATTATACACGTTGACGACTAACACAATACTCCATATCATTTCAGATATGTATGTCTAATAAGGATACATAGAATTTTTTATGCTTTTTGATGCTAATAGGATTGAGTCTAAAATCCAAGCCATGTACTCATATTTTCAGCAGCTTTTCACTCAAGCAGTACGGAATACAAATTCATATGTAATATGTACATAATATATAAACCATACATGTAGAATGTAGAACGTGATTTTACCTACATGTTTGTGTATACAGTATACAGTATACATACATTATATTATGTATTGTACATAGAAGCAAAAAAAAGTTTTAAACTCCCAAAGATTTTTTGCACCGAGATAGAAGAAGATAGATCTGTACAATATATAAGCACAGTATTACATGTAAAATATAAAGTTGTCAGTACCAGTACTCGAGTTTTCAGTTTATATACACACTACAAATACAAATACAGACACAAATACATGTATCCAACAGTTTATAACGTGGTCATACGTGTTTTCTACTCTCCTCTTTGTATGCTGTATCAAGTATGAAATAGCAGGCAATATTATGAATATACATGGACAAACTTGAGCCTTGTCGATTTTATATCTGTATAAACTCTGAAAAGACAACTAGTAGACACTAGACGCTAGACACTAGACACTAGGCAGTAGACAGCAACTAGCTAACAAGCGGCCAATGAACTTGATATACATAACACACACTATAAAAAAGTGTGTACATATGTATGTACATTCTACATGCAAAGGATTTGTGTACATTGCACATTGTACATTACAGTGTATAGCGTATAGTTTATGATTTTTTATATGTATCCCACTACCATTTTTTGCATAAACACGAGGAGAAAAGAACCGGGGGCAAAGTATCAATCTTTTAAAATCCATGTTAAGAAACAAATTACTTACTTATTATGCTATGATATGAGCATTTTCCTCTTCATATCGCATAATACAAAATACAAAAAATTCAATGTAATTCAATTTCTCCTCTGGAGATACATTTCATTATGTAGTACATCTAGGTCTGCATTTATGTTCCATAGCAACAGTAATACATAAAGCATGCACACAAATTATATCTAAATGTATACTACAGGACCAAAGGAGCAAAAAATGTCCTGTTAACTATAAATAAGACAAATTGCATTGGAGTAAAATCTGCATGAATGATGTATGTTTGCACAAAACATAAAACAGAAAATTTCCCCCCCAAAACTATATCACTTTCCTTTGCTGTGGATTTTTTTTAAAGCCTCGTGTTTCCTGCTAAAATTGTATTAGATATCATACGACGAAAGTTTGAACTAAATACCCTTACTATCTTGTATGTATAAAACAGACAATTGTACACTGCGTATACATGAAAGAAAGCCAAAGGAAACAGTCTTAATAATCTCATTGACAGTTTCATGGTGAATTTACGACTGACTTTCTCAGTTTTCCCAACTATACTGAATAACATTAGATATCATAGGCGCATAATACAGATATATCATAATGTGTAATTTAAGATACTATTTATTTATTTATACGGTACGTTCCTTTAGCAGTTAGTAACAGAACTGAAGATGGATATCTTGAGACTAGAGAGACTTGAGCAGAGTAAAGGTAATTCTCTTATTTTACATCAAACAATGCGTAATTTTGTCATTGTACGTACTGAAAATGAGAAACGAGATACGCGTATGCAGATAAAAAATTGTTTGCCATTTGAAGTTTCACATTTTTATAATTTTCTATTGCCTCTCTGTTTTATATTCTACATTCTACATGGATAAATACTTGTGCATATTATTTCACAAGTTCGTTTGTCTCTTGCCCTCCCAGCAATAAAATAAGATACAGGTCTACCTCGGCAGTTGATAACAAGGGTAATTTATAGATATAAGTTCTAAATCATGATACATGTGACCGATGAAAATATACAATCCACAATGTACAACACATATTTTACTAAATAAGTATGTTCCAAAAAATATGAGCTTTTATCACGAATAGAAGGAAGGAGACGCTTTATAAAATTGTTAATCATTAAATATCATGTATTTAAAATATAAAATACATCAGGCGGCTCAAGACTCTAGATTCAAGACTTAAAAGTACTGATAAATGTTATGTATCGTGCATAATAAATATATAATGTGTAAAATGTACAATATATGCACAAGGAGATAAGTATGAAAATTGATAGATTGATATCCACACCACATTATATACGATTGAGCTCCTCCAGCTCTCAAATAACATATGCTTGTTATCGTCATTCATGTAATAATAATATTATTATTTTTATTATTATTACTGTTGCTGTCAGTTTTTGTATTTTGTATTTTGATGCTCCTATTTCTTCCCCAGTCCAAAAATTCTGGAATGTTGTCACTTGATTCTTCTTCAAGATGATCATTTTATTCGTTTCATGTTTCATTTCATTTCGGTTCAGTTCAGTGGAGAGTTAACTGTCATGTAAATGTGACACTCACTAGTAACCAGTAGATTACCATCAGTCCGTATAAACTACATGTATTCATGTGTATTCATGTGGTATCCATTGTACACTGTATACAAGTATACAAACTACGTGTAGCAAAGGTCAGTCAGATTTGTTTGACGATGGACTTGGCTAAACTAAACTAATAAGTTTAGAAAAGGTTATGCGTACATGAACAGAATACACCAGGTTTTGTAACTTACAAAGTTAATGTATATTATGCATAAAGATATCAAATCTTTGGTTACTATACTACATACTACTGTAGTTTAAAATATTATCCATTTAAATATTTTAACACTAGTTTTAGTTTTAATTTTAACTGCATGTCAATTGAATTACGATATTTATTTTAACTTCCGAAGCATATTTTAATCTATAAATGTGCTATAATATATAATATATGATTATTAATGTAGCAAGACATTTACAATTGTCAATAAAAATTTTATGCTTTCACAGATAGAATTTATATGAAAACAATTTACAGTTTGTTACTTATTATTTACTGTAAGATAAGCTCGTAGAATGATTTACTTTTCAATATTCATTACGTTTGTCTCTCTCTCTCTCTCCATATTATATTATATATCTGTACAATATGCATAAATAAACATGTTAATATTATTCTTCCGAAAATGATACTGATAGCCGCTACTCTATACATACATTTGAAATTTGAATATACTCCAGACTACATTCTCCATTCTTCATATTCCATCATGCGAGGAGATGCTAATACTGTTTTCAAGACAGCACAAAGCTCCACACTTTTCCCTACTAAATAACTAATCCCAATCCTATCATTAATTATTTTACTAAAGCATAAACAAAATTCACAGAGTGTTTCTGTTTTGTATTTACTTGGTATTTAAGGGCTCTGTAATTTTGTATCATTTGTAATCTATACTGTGTAATCTAGAGACTAGAGACTAGAGACAACAGTCAACAGTCGATACACCAAGCAATGTATTTTCCTCTCTAGCATTAGAGATTACAATATGCTTGACCTCCTTGCTACGTTTTATTACTACTTTTTGTTATCGTGTAGTTTACACAATCATGAATAATAATAATAATAAGAATGATACAAAGTAAAATAATCTATATTCAATATTAAAAATTAAAAGCAATATTTTTTCTCGTCTGTGACGTGGTTAAAAATAAACGTATGGTTTACATTTTATCGCAATACTGTTTAGTTAAAGATTAACTACAGATACACTATATATTATGTGAATGGACATTTTGTAATAAAAATATTTGATATGAGAAAATGGAACGATGATTATGAATTATAATATTCTGTATGTACACCACACACATATAGAATCTAGAGCTGACTTTGCTTTTACTTTTATACAGAAAGTAATTCAAAATCCATGTCTATTTATAAATTTAAGAAGGAAAAGGATAATAGAGTCAAAAGTCAACAGTCGAGAAAGGTCAAGGCATACAACATACAATGTATATGTACATTAGTATGTTATGTACGTCCAAACTCCAAACTCCAAATCAAATATGTGAAAAAATCTGACAAACAAGAACCGTCAATAACATAAGGAAGCTGGGTAATGAACCACAAACTGTTTTCAATTCTCAACACATGTCAGGCATCGTTCATGGTGTACATTTTACATTAAGCATCAAGTAATAGACTATACTTTACCATTTTCCATTTACCACGGAACAATATTGAGTATGCTGTATCCTAAAAAACGTACATTATCTTTTATGTTAGTAGGTATAAAGGATTAATTTTGGGAATAAAAGCTAAAATGTTTGAACCACTTTTTTTCTGTGGTAATCAGAATACAGAAGATATTATTATGATTATGATATTTAATAACTCCCAACTTTTAGCTTTTGTTATACAATGTAATGCGTAGAAAAGAGGTTTGTACATATGTTAGTAGCTTGTCCACCACACCAACTACCAATTGTCCTTCTCTAGTCCACTACATAAATCCTCTTTCTCCATGCTCCCCTGCATAAATAAAATATACCCAAACTTGGAATAAATTTGAGCAAGAAAGTTGTGCTCGGAAAATTAGTCATTTCACTAAAAGGTCACAAAAACGTTGAAATTATTGTGAAAGCTCTGAATAAAACATTGGTTCATCTGCAATAAGTGAAAGTTTTTTTGTTGTTGTTGTGCATGTCAAATCCTTATCCAAGTGTGGTATATAGGGTATTGTGTCTAGTTTCTAGTTCTAGTGCACAGTTGTAGCGTTTTCAACTGTTTTCCTGTTTCCGCAGATTGGACTCGAAAGCACATCTATGTAAGAAATTTGGCCCGTCTTACATACTAAATGTCTCTTTCTCTTGATTGGACAAACAAGCACTAGAATCGAGGCACTAGGCACAAGGCACTCGACACTAAGTACTCAGCACTAAGCACTAAGCAGCAAGGCAAGAATTCTCTATTGAATTCTTTTGGCTTTCGTGTTCACCCGTTCGTTAGAAATTTTTCATGCCTATGCAGTTGGATTTATATATTGTACATGCTACATTCTGCATGCAACATTCTACTTTTTTTACTTTCTACTTTCTACAGCAAATCTAATCTGATCTGTGCAGTTTTTTCAGTATCATCCCGTTGAAATGAAATCCTTATCCAATATCTTCTCAGTTACTTCTAGTCCCAAATTGTCCTATAAATGTATCTCAGTTGGAACTTGTGTATTTCAGGTTTCACGTGATTGTAAAAAATAGGAAGTATATATACCTATATTATACACTAGACGCATGTACAAAGAGAAGGAGAGAGAGAATAGTTGGTATGGAAATATCTTTTACTTTTCTTTCTCTCGTTATTTTTTGTACGATTAAAGTGTTTTATGCGAAGATGTAGTGTGTATTTTTGTATAGAACGTAGTGCATAGTTCATCTCCTTGCCTTTACGTGCTTCCAAATTTGCAATGTGTATCATGTGTACATCTGTGATTTTTCTCAAGCCTTCTTCCTATGCTTAGTTACTTACACTTCCTGACTCGATACTCGACGTTATTACACACATGGGTTTTCATCCATCTATCTCGATTCTCCATAACATTTTTTATGCCATCAAGAGATTGTAAACATACACATAGTTTTCTACCTCTCGTTTCTAGGTTCTAGATTCTCGATTCTAGATTCTAGAGACTAGATTTCCATTACATGTTCATAAGCATCTTCATAGTACTTGTACAATAAAATTTTCATACGTATTGTAGAATGTAGAATGTAGAATTTATAGAAGTTGATAGAGTACGAAATACGAATGAACTACGAGCTAACAAGTGAAATGAACTCAAAACTCCTACTTACAGTTGGAAAAATCAAATACTAATCTACTTAAACTATTTTTTATACAACATGCTATTCATACGAGTTTATTTAAACTTCAAGTTGTGATACAAATGTCCAGAATTCAGAACAAATTTCAAATTGTACAGAAATACTGTTGCATACATTACAAATAATATATACAAAATTGATGGTGATGATGTTCAGTGTTCTGTATTACGTATTCTGTATGCTGTATGCTGTATGTATTTATACACTAAGGTTAAAGGCCAAAAGTACAGACATAAAAATAAAATAGACTGTGTGCAAAGTGCAGATGATAGAATTTAATAGACATTAGGTATTAGATATTAATACACTTTGCTGTTGAAAATGTTGAAAGACTTTTAGATTTATTTATGCTTGCCAGTTGCCATATGGCACCTAAAAATAAAACAGCATCATCTGAGTTCTGTTCTGCTCAATGTTGATCATCATCTTCATGATCTAATCTGATCTGATTTGATATGATACGATAAGATTTTGAACTTGCAGGGAAAAATGCAAGGACCACGTAACATAATAAGTTTCGTAGGAGAGATGA
The DNA here is from genome assembly GCA_034698265.1 of Sminthurinus aureus. Taxonomy (NCBI): domain Eukaryota; kingdom Metazoa; phylum Arthropoda; class Collembola; order Symphypleona; family Katiannidae; genus Sminthurinus; species Sminthurinus aureus. The sequence goes on from JAQGBH010000249.1 coordinate 54,881, forward strand.
GTTGAGATGAGATGAGTTCATTCAAATCAATATTATATTTATCTCATCAGACACGAGGCGTGTAGATACCATCTGCTATATGTACAATGTACAAGTAGATGTAGACATGTGCTGCATACATTTTGCATTACATTTTATTCTGTATGTTGTGGATTGTGGATTGTAAAAAAATTAAACTTTAAAATTTATAGTGGGAAAATTCCTTTAGGCTATGAAAATTCAGGAACTTGGCTCAATTCTACATTTGTTTTGTTGATTTTTAAGCTAAAAGGTCTAGATCTAGTTTTTAGATCCTCGTGTCCAATTGTTTTCAATTGTTTCGCAATTCTGTGTAGTAAAATGTAAAAAATTATGTTTCATCGTTTTGGTTTTCTTTGTGTTTGGTGTTTAGTGGACAATTTAAAATGCATAGATTGTAAATTTAACTCTCAAGGGAATTCTCAATTCTCTTTCATACAATACATATAAATGCATTTTATACAGTTTTACACACTCACTGTGTTTTGTGTTTTATATGTACTATGTACTACGTACATTGTACACTTTACACGACCCAAAGCTACTTACACTCATTGTGAAAGTAATCTTGACTTTCCTGAATTTGTCTTTGCTTTTGGAGAGTGTCCAACAACATCCACATGCAAACACGCAAAAAAAGAAGCAAAACAAAACAAAACAGAAAGTGAATCCACTGATATATATCTATGAACATGGAGAACTAGATTCTAGATTGTATATTCACGTAGGCCATATCATGATAGGGAATTGAGAATAGCGGTTTTAGATTTTAGATAGTAGGCGCTCAACGCTCGACGCTCAACGTTATGCAACATGGGATTTATGATTTGATGAAAGGAATAAAAACAACAACAAACATGACAAATCTGAGCTTTGACTTATCAACTTTTACCATTTTGACTCGACTACTATGTTTTTAGTGTTTTAATCCATCATGTAATTATTTGCATGACAGATTTTATCGTCCAAGTAATTTTATATTTTATGTACATTTTATTCTATTTTCTACTTTCTGTGCTCTGTTTTTTATACTTATGCAACTTTCAATTTTCAACTCCTGATTCTGAATTCTGAATTGATGATTCATGAAATGGAGATGATTGTGGATTGTGGATTTGAATTTTGAATCTAAGTACTTTGTTTTTGCCAATGGAGCTGTGAAAAGTGAATAAATAGATTTTGAGTTTTGAGCTTTGAGTTTTGAGTTGTTGCATGGATGATGATGGATGTGGTTTAATTTATTTATTTATTTTATTTATTCAAGTAGTAAGTTATAATCACCATCGGTAATTATTATTAAGGCAACAACTACCGTGGCTGATGGCTTATGGCTCAAGACGCAAGACTGATGATCTGTTAAATATTCTCAGACTCATTTGCCTTTGAGATGGATGGATGATGGATCAAAAGGAGGATAGAGCATAGAGAATAAATGGAGAAGAGCTCACATAGAAACTAGAAACATGTAAAAATAGTTATATTAATCAACAGAGTGCTATTTTCTGACGTGACTCTTCTCACTGTTCACTTTTCACAAGTCACAACTCTCAACTCTCAACTCACAGCCAACCATAAAACAACCATAAAGTCCACAGTCCACAGTTCACAGTTCATACCTAATCCATTTGAATATACAGTGTACAGTGTACATTGAGATGAATCGACCGGTCTAAACTTGACAAGTCGACATTTGCAACCCAAATTACAGAGTGAAAATTACCAAGTTATTACCAATTATGATGACTTTGTCTCTATTGTCTCTCATACCTTTGACTGTAATTTCCACTTTTAACATGGCATATTCCACAATCCACAATCCACCATGTTGAATGTGGAGTTACGTACTAAGTAACAACAAATTTACTATTTAGTATTTAGTACATGATGCATAATACATAATGTACATGTCAATTTGTATTATTCATGCATTATACATTTATTGATTCGTATTTACTACAGTCTATTGTCCGTTCTCCGTTTTCTCGTGTAGCTCTTCACCCCTCAAATGGAGTCAAATGAAGATGAGTGGTGGATGCAAGTGAGTTATATTCTCAAATTCAAGCTTCAAACTGCTCCATGTGAGCGACATGTCATGCTTGGATTCTCAACTTCCATTAATCTTGCCAGCCATTTGTGCCTCGTTTTGTTTCACGCCGTCAGACGAAAGATGACGTGCACTGACGAAATGCCATGTGTTCAATGTGGATTCCAAATTGGAAAAAAGAAAAGAAAAACAACGGGTGTAGTAAATGAACCTTTTCTAACTTCTACATTCTACGGATAAAACCGATAACATAATATTTTAAGGACAAAGGATGAAATTTTTTAGTCATCTCTAATCTTTAAATTGCTGTAGATGCATCTAGCGGATTTTCACCACATTTTTATTTTTCATGCACGTATTGGAGATTGGAGGAAGTAGCGGTGCATCGGGATTCAACATGTTAATGACAGCAACAATGAAGATCTAACCTATTAACTACTTACTTACTCACTTACTTTGTTCACAATTCACAACTATAAAGAAAGTGGAGGCGGAGGACGTGGAAAAGCTGAAAAAGAATGCCGAGTGCCGAGTATAGAATACAGAAAAGAGAGGGAACAAAGACCTGTTATTTATGACAGTTATTTGTTTTCGGATAAAAGGATTGTTCTTCTTTAGTAGTCTCTGGTTTCTCCTCGGCTCTCTCTATTTCTCTCTATCTTTTCTTCTTCATAAAGTAAAGTAGAAAGTGGAGAGGGAGAGAAAGCACAGTAAAATAATAATTTACGGGATAATGGGAAAGGAGAAGGATGGTTTAGATCTACACAGTGACAATTTTATTGGTTTGCACTGGCACTAGTGACTTGGCTTTGGACTTGAAACTCCCTTTTCCTTTTTCAGGTTCACTTTTCTTTGGAAAAGAAAAAACGGAGAGAAGCAGATCATCAACTAGAAAATGCAACTATCTGCTCATCTCTATTATCGATAATTGTCAGTTGTAGGTTCAGCTCAATACTCAATATCAAACTCTCATTAGGTTACATATTTAGATATATAGTACTATATCCTGCATATGTACGTAAAACATATAATCACATACAAAAATATCTACATTTTTTCCCTAACGCGGATGCTTAGCTCAACTCATCATTTTAATCATTAACTACTGTGGGAATATGGAAAGCATAAAATAATATAGCGGATGAAACTTGTAGAATAATAATAATTCAACTTTATTAACCTGTTAACAGTGAACGTGTCTATAATCCATTTTATCAGTAGCTGACTGTATGTATATTTTATTCATAATTTTAGCATTTACTTCAATACAGTTGAGGATGAGCGACGACTCATGATTTATAAAGTTAAGGGGTTCATTTTAATCCATCAATCAGTCAATTCAGAGATAAGGCGAACATTTGACACTGTTCATTGTGTTTACATTTTGATTTGTACACGGAAATGCTTACAATATGTAAAATGTGTACAGTATCTGCGAGATATTAGATACTAGATACTACACTGTAGACATTGGATGCAAAATAAAATATTACAGTCTGGGCAAATTGTAACATTGTTGATTGATGAATATATGTGCAAAACCAAAGTTTATCCAGTTCCACTTTTTTTATCAATTTAACCCTTTGACGACGTCCAACAGGACGAAAAACGGAAACAGCCACAATTGAAACTATTGATATTGAAATGGACGATAGTGAACGTTTGAACAAGTAGTAGTAATAATAATCATTATTTATGAAAAATAACTTTGTTTGATTTATTATTTACATAAATTTATAAAGCTTTTTCATAATTTTTTTTGGCTTTGGTGTTTGACGTCAGTGTTCACTAGAAGATAGAAAACATTCAATTTTGATAGCCTAAATAAAATGACAATAGCTGTTGCGTCACTTGACTATTGACTACTGACTACTGACTACTGGCTATGAAGCAAATTCGTGGGTGAATAAACTGATAATTTTGGAAGTTGGATATTTCTATGAAGCTGTTTTGTTTCCTTTGTGATTCATCTTAGCATTTCACTCTTCTGTACAAATTAAAAAAAAGTTTTTTGTTCATCATACACACATCAAAGTTGAGATCTATCTTCTATTTTCCATAATGGCAAATTTAAAAAAAAAAACCCAATTTCATATGGACATAAATGACAAAAAATCAATACTCAGCGATTCAAAATAATTGTTTTTACCAGTTGAGACAGTAAAGAGTGAAGATTGAAGAGTAAGACAGCTTGATTATTGATTATTCATGAAAACATTATTTACGACTTACGAGCAAAGACGAAGGAAGACAAAAACTGCTGTTTTTGATTTTTGTATCTTGATTTACTAATTTAGACCAAGTACAAAAGCTTGTTATAACAATCAATTTGGTATTTTTCACTCAACTTTCAAGTCTGGAGTCTGGAGACAGAAACATGAGCATGAAAAGCCGAAATGTGTCGAACCATTATTATTATTATTATTATTATTATTATGTGTACAAAGTTAATATTTTACATGAGCAAAACTCTAAATTGGAGCAAAGTAATCACTTGTCTGTATATTTGAAGGAAGTGAAGAGCTTTTGCATGTTTTAAAACTGTGTATCCAATTTTATATCCTTTTCGGGATACAGTTCTTTTTTAGTCTGTGAAAAAGGAAAACTCATTTTCTCGGCTTCTTCTTCTTTGCCAATCTTCTCATTCTAGTCTGCCGTCCTTCCGTGCTGCATTCGTAATGAGACTATTCTGATGCACTCTAGAAATCGCATCCAATTTCCATATGCTATATTTGGTATTTGGCGTTGTATGTTGTATGGTGAAGCGCTTCTTTTATCTTGTTTAAAAAAATTTAATGTTCTACAACATTTGATTCTTTCCGTCCTTTTCTACGGTTTTTGAGCGTGAAATAATACAAGTGTATACATTTGTATAATACAGACAAAATACGTACAAAATACAAAATACCAAGTTATTTCGATTATATGTGTCTGTCTCTATCTAAAGACTAAAGAAGGGAAAAATATGCAAACGATGATAGAGTTAAAGTATACACTTTATACTTATAAAGTATAAAGTGTAATCAGTTGGCTATTGGCAAGATGAAGTTTTTTATACAGATGTTCTCTGTACACAAAGACTATGAATTATGCATCAAGCATAATAGATGCATGTATATACCATGTATATATATGAGCTTTAGACCTTGCACATAATGCACCATGTACTGTAGTGTGTAGTGTGTATATTTACTTCTCGGTTCATTTATTACTTTTAATTTCCAATTTAATACCATACTTATTACCAATTTAGTAGCATATTTTCCAAAGTTAAAATGCTAATTTTAACACCATTTAGAGTTTAGAATTGGCGAATAAAGATTGTACATTGCACAATGTGTACATGGAGATGGAGATGGTAAATGTTACGTGTTAAATTTCTTCACTGTACTGCACTAGCATGTGTTTTTAAAAGCTCTATAATCACATTGTTCCTCCTGCAGGTACTTGCATTATCTTCACTTTGCATGGAATCTGGAACCTGAGTTCTCAATTCTAAATTCTAAAGCCTAGAGTGTAGAGTGTAGAGTCTAGATTCTAGAGTCATCTTCCATGCCCCATATGTATCCACAATACAGAGATAGTAGATAGTAGATAGCATCCTGCTTCTACCTATGTAAAATGCATAATGTGGAGTCGTATGAATTTTCATTAATATGATAACATTTTTAACGAGCTCGGAAACTGCTAATGACTGGAAAGAGCTGGATCTATTTGTATATGCATGTACATTGTACAATGTACCATGCCATGTGGAGTGTACATGTTGAATACAAAGAATAGAGAGAACACAATAATATACACCAAGAGTTTGTTGGGTATACCGTATGCAGTACACTGCATAATTATGCATATACATATATTGGCACATTAATTTTCACTATGCTATATACTCTAAACTCTAATGTGATCAACCTTCTCACGTAATTTTACACTTAACTTTACACTTTACACAACACATGACGTAATCTTGACTCAGTCTGGCAACTATGGTATAGCAACTGCAAACTGAAATGTCGAGTAAAAAGTAAAGAAATATACAATATGTTATACCGTCTGACTTCTAATGAAAAATGAAAACCCTATAAAATACTCCATATTTTTCAAACGTACTAGTTTCAAGCTTCGAATTACGAATAACGATCAAGAATCTCTGATGATATATTAAAAGGTATAGATTATTGGTAATAGTTAGATTATGCGATATATTATAGCAAATAGTACTATTTACTATTACTCTTTTGCATTTGTACTATTAGCATCTCATATGTACAAGTATTTTTAACTAGTGGTATCTAGAATCTAAAAACTAGAAACTAGATTAGTCAATGGACATCGATGTCCGTGAAATTACTTGAATCTTGAATAAATAAATATGATTAAACTCACTCTCATTCTCTCTTGCGCATAATTCATAATCCATAATAAGGTTAAAATCATCAGCATTAATAATAATAATAACAATTCTATAATATATAATATTGGGAAACATTAAGAATCGAAAGATAATAAATTAGTTTGCTATTCCTTCAGTTTAATTTATTATTTTTTCCAAAGTATACGTTTGCAAGTTGGTATTATATATAACACGTCCAAAGTCTAGTGTCTAGTTCCTAACCAGTGATGCATCACATATCACATGGCATGGTCCTTCTGAAATATTAATAATAGTTGTTAATTCCACTTGCAGAAATGGAGATTGGAGTGCATTTTACTATTTTACTGAAGTACACAAGACACACGACAATAGGCAGAAGTATATACAGTAGCGAGCTTATTATTACGTACGATCATCCACTTCAACTTCAAGTCGTTTTTTGAAGGTGACCCCGGG